>PVJS01032015.1:0-23041 GCA_004027185.1 Glis glis | reverse complement strand
AGCGAGAGAGCTGAGGCTGGCCGCGAACCCGGATCCTCCGGTCTCCGCCTTCCAAAGTACTGGGATTACAAGCGTGCACCACCACGCCCGGCTTTTTTGTTCTTCTTTATTGCTGAGTAGAATTCCATTGTGTGTATTTCCCATAATTTTGTAATCCATTCATCTTTTGATGGACACCTAGGTTGGTTCCATAATTTGGCCATTGTGAATTGTGCTGCTATGAACATGGGTATGCATATATTACTGTTGTTTTCTAGATTCAATCCTTTTGGTATGATACCCAGTAGTGGTATAGCTGGAATCTTATGGTGGATCCATTCCCAGTTTTCTGAGGAATCTCCACACTGATACTTATTCTTACCTAAATATGTTAGTCAGCTTTTTGTCACCGCGACAAAATACCTGAGATAATCAATAAGTAAATACGAAAGACTTATTTTGGTTTACAGTTTCAGAGGTTTCAACCCATGGTCACTTTGTGCCTGTAGTGGCACAGTACATCATGATGGGACTGCATGGTGGAGGAGATCTGTTCACCTAATGGTAGCCAAGAAGCCAAGAGAAAAAGGAAAGGGCGGGGTCCCAATATCCTCTTCAAGAGCACATGCCCAATGACCTATCTTCTACTATGCTCCACCATCTAAAGGTTCTACCACTTCCCAAAAGCGCCACAGGCTGATCACAGAGACTTTAGTCTATAGGTCTTTGAAGGATATTGAAGATCCAAATAATAACTCTAAAATTCAAATCTAAATGGCATGTTGTATTTATATTTGTGAAATCTGGCAAACCTACATCAGTAGGGAGTAATACATGCTGAATTGAGCAGACTTGCAGTTCAAAATAAAGCAGTAAATTCTCCAAAGAAGGGACCTCTTTTCCTTTGTAATTGAATTACTGCCTAAGTCACATCAATTATTTAGGTGATATTGTGCCTGAATATTGAACTATGCCAGCCTGCACTCTGAAGTCTGACATAGCTCAAGTGCCTCTGGCCATTGTGTCTGTTTTGAATACATGCCCCATTAGCTACTGATTACTAAGGCCTCTACAGCTTGTAACTGACTCTCTCTTCTGTTATGCTTCTTGTCCTTGATCCCCATGCACAGAGGTGTCCTTTCCTTTGCCGACACTGCCAACATCTCCAAGTTGCCTGAGATACTTATCTTTGCTTAAAGCTCAACCAATACCTCCATATCACTGGCTTTCAATTCTGATTACATGTTGGAAGTATGGGTGAGCTTCATACAATATTGATTTGGGATGCCTCCAAGTAACCTAATGTGCAGCTAAACTTGAGAATTCCCAGCTAACACTGATGCTGCTCATATACGGAACCACTGCCCTATAGAAACAGTCACGTGGCTTAGTATAAAGCTAGGGTCAATATGTTGGCACCCAAAGATCTCAAATCTCTTTCCTAAGCCTAAAAATTGTGAATGTTTTCACCCTAAATAAATAACTATTTGAGGAGATATATTTAACCTGATTTAAACATCACACAATGTATAGATATATGGAAACATCACATAGTACCCCAGAAATATGTATAATTTTGTTCTTATGTATAAGTTAAAATTTTAATTAAAAATCAAATCAATTTGTTCTCCACAAAGTTCCAAGGTGAAAATTCCCCACCCACCCACAAAAGTCAAAGTTTCAGGGTCATAGACCCAACCTTACCAAAATCTTATCTAAACTTATTTTTTCTTCCACCAATCCATTTTTATAACCACCTACAAAATGATCACCTCATTTTTGTTTCTTTTTACAATGTTTGAGGCATTCCAACACACATCAATCCTCTTCACAAAGTCCTTAACAAATTGAAGAATAATACAAAGGCATGGAATCTCAGCTACAAATATTTTATTTTTGACAAAGACTAAGTTAAAGGATTTAATTTTATCTCTGTACGTGGCCCATTCCATATGAGTAAGTCAGCCCAAATGCCAAGCCCAAGTCAAAACATTTGCATTTTACACTAAAGGCTAAGTACAGAGTGAGTTTTAATTAGGGGATTCATTGATATACAACAGAGAAAAATCTTATCAGAGCACCAGAGTAGTCACAGTAATAGGAGCTAGTAGGGTGATTTTATGATATTGAGCATCAATTGACATCTAAACAGATAACATTTATACTTGAATCTTATAAGTATAAAGTTAACTGAAGTTCTTAGAGTAACCAGCAGTGGTCTACTTACTTCTTTATTTGTCCTATTACATTTTAAGAAATGTAACTATTTCTTTTATCTTTATCTCCAGCACATAGATAAATGGAACAATGAATATTAGTTAAATAAGTCATAATTCAATATGATCAATACTACCTCAAAGTTAGATACATAAAAATAATTCTATGATCTCATAGGTCATGAAAAAGTTGTAAAACACAGACATGTTAGAAGAACCTTCCCAAGTACTGCTACTACTTGTGTAAGTATAAGGAGGAGTAAAAGATATGTTTGTATAGTTGAAAGACATCCAGTAATTACTAGACCTGCATATCAGTGCTTAAACTAGGGCATACTGTGAGATATAGTTGGAGTCAAATTATACTGTGAAGTTAGAGTCAAAGTATAATGTGAGATATGTTTCCAGTGTCTAATAACCATTCTGGAGTATTTGCAGGCCTTAATCTGTTTCTCAAACATCTGTTATACAAACATCTATACAATACATAATTTAAAATATATTTATGTATCTATTTACTTCCTTTAATTTCATTGATAGACTTTTTAAAATATGTAACTCCACAAATTGCCTAAACTGCTCTGATTGACAGCTGCAAGTAAAGTCATGGGTCTACAAACATTTCCTTGAACTTTAACCTGTCTACCTGGCAGGAAGAAGTTTTTTTTTTGCTGTTTTTAAAGTAAAATATTAATTAGATGATAATTATAATAATAATACTAATATAATTTTTTAATTCTTTAAAAATTTTCTTGATTTTTGATGCATTGTAATTTTAAATGATAGTTAGATTTATAGTGATATTCATATATGCATGTAACATTATTTGGTCTGTTTCCTCCCTCATACTTTCCTTTATCCCTCTATCCTGATGACCATCAACTACTCTACTTGTCTCACTACTAATTTTCATGAACTCTCTCTTCCTTCCTTTTTGCTGTTGCTTCCAGATATCAGAGAAAACATGTGGCCTTCAATTTTTTGAGTCTGGCTTGTCTCACTTAGCATGAGTTTTCCCAGTTCCATCCATTTTTCTACAAATGATATAATCTTGTTCTTTATAGCTTAGTAAAACTATATTGTATGTATATACCACATTTTTAATCTATTCATTTGTTTATAGAAACCTAAATTGGTTCCATAACTTGGCTATTATGAACTGTGTTGTTATATTCATAGGTATACATGTCTCATTATAGTATTCTCACTTTAATTCTTTTGGAAAGGTATTGAGGAGTAGTACAGCTTGGTCATGCGGCGGTTCCATTACTTATCTTTTGAGGAACCTCCATACTGATATTCATAGTGGTTGTACTAATTTACAATTCCGTCAACAATATATGTTTTCCTTTTTCCCTACATCCTCATCAGAAACTACATCCTTATCTCTTACCCTGCACAAAAGACAACACGAAATAGATCAAAGATCTAGAAATTAGATCAGAAGATTTGCAATTCCTAGAAGAAAACATAGGACCAAGTCTTCAACTTAAAGACACAAGCAGAGACTTCCTCAGTAAAACCTAATGTTCAGGAAATGAAACCAAGAATCAATAAATGAGATAACATCAAATTAAAGAGTTTCTACACAGCAAAGAAACAATCAAGAGCATGAAGAGAGAGCCTGCAAAATGGGAGAAAACCTTTGCCAGCTTCTCCTCTGACAGAGGGCTAATATGCAGAAGAATGCATAAAGGACTAAAAAACTTTACACAAAAAAAACAAATAACCAATGAATAAATGGGTAATTAAACTAAATAGACTTCTCAAAAGAACAAATACTAAGGGTCAAAACTATATGAACTAATCATTGACATGAGGGAAATGCAGATCAAAATCACACTGAGATTTCATTTCACCCCAGTTAGCATGGCAATCATCAATAATAATAATTCTTATGATATTATCTAAGAATTGGCTAGAAAAGCTAAATTCAGCAGAGAGCCTGAAAAGCCAATGTATTTGAGTGCAAACCTAGTACCTCCTTTAACTATCTGAATTACTTCTCTTTTTGTCTCCATCCCCTCATCTACAAAATGGTCCTATAGTATTTACCTGAAATACTTGCTGTCAAGAATGTTCATTATTGGAATGAGACTGGCCAAAAGCAAACACTACATAAATGCTACTAGCTATTAGTGACAAGGAAATGTTCGTAGTACTTTGTGCCTTATAATATTTATTTTCCAATATTTACTTATATTTCTAATAAATTAGACTTTGTATAAGTCAATATTTATGTTCTTACCTTTGGATAACCTAATCTCCAGGTTTTGTTAGTATTCTAAAATGTGACTTTACACTCTATGTGCAAAAATATTGATAACAGAAGTCCCATTAGCCAGAGACTGGAAAGAGAAAGTTACTCACATAGGGAAATGCTGTGCTTTTCTACACTTTGAAGCAATTTATATTCAGGAAATACTCAGACCTTAGCAGTCTAAGTCAGATACTCTGTGTTCAGAACACGATAAAGAGTAGATTCATTTAACAATTTTGATTGGCCTACCATGAAAAACCTCAATATAGCAACATATAATACTAGTTAAGAACTGGAACAAAACATCCTCTCAAAAAATAATGGTAAATTCTATGAGGTTGACTTACAGATGTGTGGTGCTCTAGTGATGGAAACTTTGTATAGTATGTTGATATCACATGATATTATGCATAAATTTATGAGAGAGTGATAAAATCCCTACATACTGCTTTTTATTGAATTGATATCAAATTTAGTATAAAAGTATTTTATATATTAAAACTGCCATATAATCAATTAACTGTAGATAGATATGATTAAACAGATGTAAACACAGATAAAGATCTCGATATACTACATGTAGATATTTTTGGAACATCAGCCTTCCAACTATATGTTACTATTAGAACCTTTCATAAATTAAAAAAAATACACTCTTATGGCTAAATAAATAATTTATTAAATTAATTTAGTTAAATATTCTATTTGTTTTATGCAGATGCATTTTTATTTGGAGATCAAAAGCACATCTATCACGGACCATTCAAATTATGATTTGTACTGCGATTTGCATTATTTGAACCTCTGCATTTGGAAGAGACCTAAAAGATTGGATGAAATTAATTATGCTTATGAGGATTCTATGTAAAATAAGTACTATAAATATATTAAAATTATCATTGCTATCTAATTTGTTATAATATTTTTGTGCTAGTACTATGATAGGTCATAATCAGTATATTATTCAAAGGGGACAGCACTGGGAACTGTTTTTCTCATAAACATATTTTGTATTATGAGAATATTAAGTTTTTGAATGATGCAGACATGGGCTTACAGAAAACAAGTGTGAGTATCTGATTTCTATTAAATTTCACTTTCAGCCAATGCAGAGTTTGCACAATTCTGGAGGGTAAATGATAATTCTAGAAGGTAACAAAAAAAAGGTGCTGGGTTTTAGACCAAAGCTGAAGTACAAACAAATAGGATTAGGTTAAAGTAATTGTGCACCATTGAAGTTTAATGTGACTTTCTTTTTTTATACTTTTATTGGTACATTATAGTCTCACATCATAATGTAGTTTATAGCGATGGTGACATACTTGCACACAGCACTTGGTGGGTTTTCCCCCAGCTCCCTCCTCGCTTCCCCCTTTCCCATACAGGGTATTGAGACTGGCATTGGTATTCTCACATATGTACATAATGTCAATGAAAGTGATTCCTTCACTAACTCTACTTCAATCTCCACCCCTAGACCACCTCCCTGGCTCCACTGGAGTTTCTCCTCCATTATCTGAAGTCCCTCTTGTATCCTGATTACACCCTAGCTTCTGCATATGAGAGAAAACATGTGACTCTTCACTTTCTGTGACTGGCTAATCTCACTTAACACAGTGTTCTCCAGGTCCATTCATTATTTTAATTTTTACAGAAATACTCCTCAGTGGGGAGCTCACAGGCATTCTGCTTGTTAACCTTATTAGTGCACTTTTATGTATGATTTGCTGACTAAGATGATATTATGGTGTAAGAACTGTCATGAACAAGTGACTTTCTCTGCACTCACAGAAATGTTTCCAGGAGAACCTCTGGTGAATACATGCAAGTTTCAGGCACCTACTTGCCAAATGCCATCTTTTTTGACATCTAAAATTCTCTAGGAACACCAGAAAAGCATGTAATGAGAGATCTGAACTCATCTTTGTTATAACCTTTTAAGATATTTTTGTTCATTTGACTTTAAAACAGAAAAATGAAGATCTTAAAAAGATAATGATAGCTGGGTGTGGTGGTGCACACTTGTAATCCCAGTACTCGTGAGGCTGAGACAAGAGGATCACAGGTTTGCAGCCAGCCTCAGCTACTTAATGAGGCCCTCCACAACTTAGTGAGACCCTGTTTCAAAAATAAAGAATAAAATGCGAAACACACTAATGCACATGATGTATATACACAAACTTATCAGAGTCAATCACTATGCTGAGCATGAAAAGGAGGGAAGGGGGAGGGAATAGGGTGGGATTTGAGGGAGGGCTAAATGAGCAATGTGTGCATGTATGCTCCTGCTACCCCGACACTTATCAAAATATATAATTACAATGCACCAATAAATGAAAATATTGATCTCTTAAAAAATTAGGACTGGGGGTGGCTCAGAGGTAGAATGCCACTGGGTTCAATCCCCAGTACCGCAAAAAAAAAAAGATAATGATTGCTTTTTTACTGTTATGGACTTATGAAATAATTCAATCTAGATTAATGTAGACTTTAATATTCCTTTAAGAAAAAATAATATAAACTAAAACACAAACACCTAGTGCTGTAAAGATTAAGAATGTCCTTTATCATTAATTTGATCCTTATTATAATCATATATGATTAAAGGGGTGATTTTTTAAAACATAATCACTTAAAAGAAAAGTTAAAATGAGACACTTCAAGTAAAGCAAGTAGTGTATCTGCTTTAAAGACATTCAAGGTATGATTCTATTTGAGAGAGATCATAGGAATAAACACCTGAAAAGAAATGAATGTCTTAATATTCTCAATTGATCAATTGATTTGCTGATAAAAATAATTACTTTTAAATGATTATTACACTTCTTTCCCCAGTTGTTGCTGAAGTTAATATTGCCTTGATTCTGTAGAATATTATGAAACAAATGTGCTAATTATGTAGGTAAAAAACAAAAAAATAGCCAACATGTTTCTACTGTGTGGTAGATAGAAGTCTAAGTTACCTAAGATTCCCCTCTTTTGGTAAAGTGAATGCAATAGGCTCAGTATGATTAGATTATAAACCAGTCAACTCTGAATTAATCAAAAGAAAAGTTATCTATGGAGACCTTGCCTAATCAGCTCTGCTGTTTTAAAAGGTCTAGAGAAGTGAGATATTAGTGTAAAAGTGCCTGTGGAGGGGGCCATGTGGCAGGAGCTGTGGAGAGCATAAGGGGGTTGAGAACAGCCTGGAACACAGCCTCCAAGACAACAAGGACTCAGCTCTGCAGCAACAATGAGCAGAATCCTGCCAAGAGCCACATGAGCGTGAAAGGACTCCCGAGCTCCAGAAAGAAATGCAGAACACCTGACACTTTGAATTCAGTGTACAAATCCTGACTTGATTTCAGGATAAGTCCCTATGCGAAGAACCTAGTTCAGTTGTCCCTGGACATCTGAGTTATAAAAACCATGAAGTAATAGATAGGAATTGTTCCAAGCTGCTAACAATTGTGGAAATTTGTTCGGAAACAATACAAAACAGAGATGAGGATGAGATGAAAGGAGAGGTATGAAAGTCCATTTTGATTAAAATTCAGAAGCCATTTTATACGTTAATTTTAGAAGGTAAGCACGCCCACAATGTAACCCACTCAACAGTTCTACATAAATCCTCTACTATTTATTCTTTGCTAAAGAGAGCTATGGGAATTCTTCAGGAATTGTTAGAAAATTTCTGAAATTTATTCACTGCTTATCTCTCTATGAAATGCCATTGAATAAAAAGGAATTATTAATAAGTATCAGTACAATTTAAATTACAATGTGACTTTATTTGAAGATGCTAATTAAAATCATTACTAAAGTCATAATAATGTATTTGAA
The DNA here is from genome assembly GCA_004027185.1 of Glis glis. Classification (NCBI taxonomy): domain Eukaryota; kingdom Metazoa; phylum Chordata; class Mammalia; order Rodentia; family Gliridae; genus Glis; species Glis glis. The sequence goes on along the minus strand of PVJS01032015.1, from coordinate 14,761 downwards.
AATGATCTTTTAATTAAAGCTAAACTAAAAATGAGGACATCTTTAAAGTAAAAGTTATGTGAGTAAATGATTTGGCTAGGAAAAGAAAAATTTCATCTCAAGATTTTATCTCTTTATAGACGTGTGTGTGTGTGTGTGTGTGTGTGTGTGTGTGTGCGTGTGTGTTTGTGTCTGTGGGTATATGATAGAGCATTTAGCAACTTTGTATAATTTTGGCAAGATTTGTAGTTCAATAAATATTGCTTCAGTTTTTTCATATACCATATAAATCTGGAAGATTATATATGGTGCTTTAATCATTCTATAACTAATTTTTATTTGTCCTTATAGATATTTCTAAGTATAATAGCTTTGAATTTCCTTAAGGGAGGTATCAAGTGAGAAACTGACTATTGAGTGTTCTAATACAGAAGTAATTGGTGATCTTGATAAGACTGATTTAAAAGGAGTGATAAAAGCGAAATCTTATAGGGATGGCTTCAAGGAAAGAGCACAGATAAACTGATTTTTAGAGGAGTTTCACACTTTAAAGTGTACAGGAGGTCATAGTTGGCCTAGGTGGTGGGAGGGATTTAGGAAGGATTGTTCATAAGACGGAAGATATTAACAATCTGCCTTCATTGCTATTGAGAACAACTGATGATACAGGAAAGAAAGTGTATCATTGCCCAATCAAAGTAATCAATAAGGGAAAAATGGGTGTTGGTCATTACTAAAGATTATTAACACTTTGAAAGTAGGAAAAGCAAATATTATAGGTGTAGATGCAGCTAAGTTGTTAGATAACCTCATGGAAGAATATTAAAGTGACTGTTTGCTAGTTACTATTTTCTCTGTGAAATTAGAAGAGAAAGATAATGTATGTATGCGGTGTGTTGGAAAGTAAAGAATCATTGCCTAAAAGAAGTTAATATATATAAAAGCTATATTGGAATAAGATTGGAAGAGAAAGTGCTTGGAATATTACCAGCAAAATGATTTACAATATTACATTAAAAGATAATTTAATGTAAAATTAAAATTTTAAGATATTTATATTCGATAATGTAAAAATAATGTTTTAACTATAATAAAATTGGCAAAATTTTAAGATTATACATTTTAATTTAAAATCTATTATGTTGTATCTCCAAAAAATAATATATCTTACTTTAATGAATTTTTAGTTCCTTTTCTCTAAGAACATTTAAAACTAACTGTTCTGATGGGCAATATGCCAAACAGCTGGCAATTTGTTGACTCATTCATAGCTAGCTGAAACACTGAATTGTAACTATCCCCAGTGGTAGAAGTTTAATCATTTGGATCACTGCTTGCTCTGGAAATAAACTGAGCAGAAACTGAAATTATCTTTCTCCCAAATTCAAGAAACATTCTCGGGGGAATTGACCTATTTTTGATTTCCTGGGTAAACTATACTAAGCTTTATAGTATAGTCAGATCATGTTATCAAAGTGCAATGATGTCCAGTATATTTCTCACATTTCTTGTGGCCTATAACTATTTCTTCTGAAAGAAAAAGGAGGGCTATCAAGTATTTATTCTCTCATCCCATGGCTTTATTTATTCTTCTCAATAGGTAAAAGCATTTCATTCAGTATTTATTGAACATCTCCTATGGGCACAATATCAGGAACCTGGTGATAGTAAATGAAGCAGATTATATTGTTAGTAAGCAGATGTTCCAGCATTATTTGTCACCTGTGACTAGTGGGATGCTTGACTTAGCTGATGTGTGAAAATTCAGCAAAGCAGCTGGAATCCTTTATGTGAATGTGTGTACTTTTTGAAGGGATGCTAGTAAAAATGTAGTTCATTGGAGATTGGTTTCCTGGTGAATAAACTTAGACAACTTAGAACCTCAAATAGCATAGCTCTGTTTTTATCACTCACAATGAAAACAGAAATTTGTAGAATGGGAATTGTTTATGTGCTGTTTTCTCCCATCTGCCACTTCCCTCCTAAAAATGTGTTATACTCAATGCGAAGATCATGTAACAAAATGAAACCCGAGATACAAAGTAGGTTAACATTTTATATGACAAATTGATTTCTCCAAATAGTTTATCCATGTAATGACTTATTAAATCAGAGCAATAGAAGGAATCTTAAGGGTATTGACTGGGTATTATGGACTAAATATTTTTACTCCCCAAATCTATATAATGAGGTCCTATTCCCCAATGTAAAGGTATTAGGAGGTGGGACCTTTGGGAAGTAATTAGATTTATATGAGATCATGATGGTAGAGCATCCATGACTGGATTTGTATCTTCGTTAGCAGAGAAAAAAAAAACAATAGAGCTTTTTATCCATCTACTATGTGTGGACACAGGAAGAAGGTGGCCATGTGCAAGCCAGGAAGAAAAGAGAGAACTCACCAGAGCCTGGCCACGTGGGTGCACTGATTTGGGACTTTTATTTTTTTTTTTTTGCGGTACTAGGGATTGAACCCAGGGGCATTCTACCTTCAAGCTACACCCCCAGACCTATGTTTTATTCTTTATTTTAAAACAGGTCTCACTAAGTTGTGGAGGGCCTCATTAAATAGCTGAGGCTGGCTGCGAACCTGCGATCCTTCTGTCTCAGCCTCCCAAGTACTGGGATTACAAGCGTGCACCACCATGTCCAGCTCTGATTTGGGACTTCTATCCTCCAGCACTGTGAGAATAAATGTCTCTTATTTTAGGCACCTAGTCTAAAATATCTACTTACAGCAGCCCAAACAGATGAAAACACAGTCCAAAAATTGCAGAATATATCCAATCTTACTGGAAAAGAAATCTCCTTGTGAATTAAACAAATCAATTAACTTCCCAAATATATTCAATTCTGACTATACCAGTAGATCGACTCAAACTTTCTAACTGTAATTATTGATCTCATGTATTTCTTTTGTAATTTCAATTTTTAATTATAGTTTTTATGGTTTTATTTCTATCTTACACACCCCATCCTTCTTACTTCTTCCTTCCTTCCAATCTTCCTTTTATCTTTCCCTCTGGAAGAAAACAGAATTAAAATTAAATATATATATTTATATATTTAATAAATTATAAACAAATATAATTAAATATATATTATATATGTATAACTGAGATAATGTCTGATTAATACTTATTCAAAACTATACTGCCCCATGATTTCCCCATATAGCTCAGTAAATAGCAGTTTAATTTTTCAGATTATTCAAAACAAGAATTCTGAAATAATCTTGCTAGCCTTGTCTCCTGTCCCATACATTAAAACTAAACTACCAGCAAATCTTCTTGGATCTATATTTAAAATATTTTTTCACATCACAACCACTTCTGACCAAGTACTCTAATGCCATTCTTGTTGCAACTATCAGTCCTTATCCTGGTTGCTATAATATAATCCAAACTAGTTTCTTTTCTTTTCTCCTCACCCTCTTTGGTTTATTCTTCATGCGTTAACCAAGGTAGTTATTGTAAATTTAAAGTCAGATCAGGTTACATGTGTGCCACATCCTCCAATGGCTTTTCATCCATCAGACAGGCCTATGAAGGCTGCATGTTCTGGTTCCTGGCTGCCTCCCTGTCTGACCCCCTAGGAGTCCTTTCCTTTCCTGTTCTACCTTGGCCATCCTGACACTGTCCTGCTATGGCTCATGCCAGTGCTTTGTGGCGCCTGGCTTTTGCTTCTCCCTCTGCTTGAAGTATTGCTCTCTGAGGCAACTCCAAGGATATTTTCATCTTTTCCTTCAGATCTTTGCCCAAATGTCACATGATTGAGTCAGATCTTCATTTATTATTTACAAATATAGCATCTTTCCTCCCTGTCCACACATAACACTCTCATCTCTCTAGAATATTTTCCCAATAGTCATTGCCATCATTTATAAGAATAAATATTAAGTTACCTATTTTCTATTCTTTATCATGTAACAGTAAGCCCCATGAGAGCAGCAGTGTTTTTGTGAGTTTTAGTCAATACTATAACCAGAACTCTCAAAAAGCATGATTTGATTATGTGAGCCACTTTTTAAAAATTGATATGTAAAGTTATTTGTACATCATAATCTCTTTATGAGCTTTGTATTTTTCAAGATATTTTTACAAAAGAAAAAATGTATTCTAATTGTCTAAAACCAAACCTAGTATAACAAATAGATATATTTCACATTATTTTAAAGCATTGATCTAACCTCTGTATTCCACCTAATTAGTAATAGAATATTAACAATAAATAAACATGTCCTTTATTTTAGATGTTTTTTTATTAAAAAAACAAGTCTTCCCTGCATGCATCTCAATGTTTGCCAATCAGCCAATGTGGAGGGAAAGGATTATGGTTGCTTCAGTTCTTAAGTCATTCATTTGGAATAGCATGTGGATTAACCACACATCTGAGAGAAAAATGAATGCCAAAGCGTAAACAGAAATAACATGAGAGAGTTTGTCACTGTGTTTTATGTAATCCTTATAAATTTTTGCTTCTAGATAAACTGTAGAGGAAAATAGGCTCAATATTGTGGAAGAAAATTACACAAAGACAGGAAATATCCTTAACAGCCAAAGTTATTTTTTGTGATTATATTATGCAAAAAATAATTTGGAAATTCACTCATAGAGGATCTAAGGGCCTGGATCAAATCACAGTGTCTGGGAACTTTATTTCCTTAATCAAATGACAAAGAAACTATGACGTTTCCACAACATACTAAAAGTAGAAACACTGTATGATTCAAAATACCCACTACTGGATATGTACTCAAAGAATTTGAAATCAGTATGCTAAAAAGAGATCAGCATTCTCATGGTTTTTGAAGCACTACATGGGAGTTTTGCATTTGTGTACAGCTTAATAAAGTGTAAATTTTAAAACAAACTTTGTCTAATATAGCTCCACACAGGTCCTAATAGTCTAAATTGAACACAAATATTTCAAGTTAAAATATGCATATTAAAAAGCAAAGAAGAATTTAGATTATGCAGAAAACAATATCATAAGTGTGATATGACCTTTGAAATACTCTGTTTTTAGAGATTTGACATTGATTTATACATAAATAGATGCGAAACATGTTTCGGGACTTCAGGTTGTTCCCAGATTAAAATGTGTTCTAATCATACAGAATCCTGTGTACAGTAGTTTTTTGTTATCTGAGCTTTTGCTTCCCACATTTTCAGTTACCTTTAGTCAAACATAGTCTGAAAATATTGAAGAAAAAATCCAGAAATAAAGAAAACATAAATTTAAAATTTTGTACCACTTTACGTAGTATGTAGAAATCTTGCACCATACTGTTAAATCCCACCTGGGACATGAATTATGCATGCTGTATACACTACCCTCCCATTAGTCACTTAGTAAACCTCTTGATTATCAGATTAACTGTTGCAGTATGGCAATCCTTGTGTCCAGGTAACCCTCATCTAAATGCGAGGTCATTGCCTATCTCACTCACCTCACTTCATCTCTTGGCACAGGTATTATGTGATTTCACATCATTACAAGAAGGGTAACTGTAGTACAAAATGTTATTCTGAGAAAGAGACATTATATTCACATAGCTTTTATTAAGGTATATCATAATTGCTGTTCTATGAGTGTGGCTGGAGCGACCCCTTGCTCTTTAGTGGCACTAATCTGAGATTTCATCCTTCTTCTGGGATCCAGTAAAAGTGGCCACAGGGTCCTGAAGAGCCAGGGGACTGGGAACTGCTGCATTAAAGAAAATAATTAGAGAGGGAATCAGCATGTTTCACTCGCTCTGAGGCTTAGAACTCAAGCATTGTGAAGATAGTGTCTTGACAAGGGAAGAAAAGCAGCAAAAAATACAACAAAGCAATGAAAAATAGAAATGTGGTGAAATCAGACTCAGAAGAGAGAGAAAAAATCTGAAAGAGCTCCACACGGATCACCTATAGAACTTCATGCTGGGGCTGGTGAATGTGGATGCCTTGGCTCCCAGAGAATGCCAGCATAAAAGCCAGCAACTTGTGAAGCCAGGGACTGCAGATCATCATCAAAAATTGTTGGAACCTCGCTCCACGTGCATCAGAGACCCGACAATCTGGTCCACCTGGCCAGATCCCCATGAAGGAGAATGAGTCCACCTCCTCATCCAGGGATCTAGTGCACCTGAAAGTAAGTTAGCAAGCTGAGCATCCCAGCGGGCTTGACTGGCCACAGACTCTCAGGTCTGAGGCTTTGAAGTTCACCATTGCAGAGGTGGGGGTAGGGGCTGCTTCAAGGCACAGCAGAGAAGTGGATTAAAAAGCCTGTGGAGCATTCTCTGGAGAAACCTACAGTCTGCAGGTTGCAGTTCCCTTGCAGGGTCTCCAGGAATTGCTACAGGATAACTAGTCCTGGTGTCTGGGGAGAAATAACCCAGCCACCTGAGTTACAAGCTCAGAAAGTGATAGACCAGTGTCTGGGGGTGTTCTGGGGCTGAAAGCACTGATGCCATGGGTCAGCAAGTGCGGCAGAGGTGTTCCTGGGGCTGAAAAACTGACTCGCCCAAGCCCCAGACCTGGAACTGTATTGCCTTTCCCAGCCAGAGATTGGGCCTTGATTGGAGAGTGGCTGCAGCACCACCTAAGACAAACCACAGATCTGGAGGCCAAGAGACAGCCAGTGATTCACTTGTTTGCAAATACAGGTTGGGAACTCAATACTCTCTCACTAGTAGAGTTTATGCATGGCATGCACGCATGCTAGTGACTGATAGCACCTCACAAGATCATTATAAATAGGTCAGGAGGCCGGGCGTGGTGGCGCACGCTTGTAATCCCAGTACTTTGGGAGGCGGAGACCGGAGGATCCGGGTTAGCGGCCAGCCTCAGTTCTCGCTCTCTCTCTCTCTCTCTCTCTCTTTCTTTAGTGAGGCCCTCCGCAACTTCGTGAGACCCGGTTTCAAAACAAAGCATAAAAAATAGGGCCGGGGGCGTAGCACGGAGGTAGAACGCCCATGCGTTCAATCCCCAGTACCGCAAAAAAAAAAATAAATAAATAAATAAATAAATAAATAAATAAATAAATAGGTCAGGAGTGGAGTCCCAGGGCCCATCAAAGCTCAGTGAGCTGGGCCACAAGCTCAAAATATAGCAATTGCTGGCTCTGCTGAGCCAAATCTCCCTAGCCACAAAGGCCGAAGGTCAGTGTTCTGCAACATCACAGGCTCACAATCAGCAGAGCAGCAGTAGTGGTTTTGGGCACCAAACTCCAACCAGCAGGCCACAGGATTTGGACAGAATATCATAGTCTCTGGTCCTGTGGAGATTGAGCTGGGAGAGAAAGGCAGTCTGCAGCCAATTAGATATTTCTGATTGCCTGCAATGGGAACTACATCTACTTAAAGAGGCTCTGGGGGACAAACTCAAAAGTTTTACTAAACAAGTCAGACTGGTAGATCCAAATATACTCCCACATAGACCTTACTATAAAGGGATAACAAATAAATACAGGACTCACACACAAAGAGGAAGATGCAAAGACAACAGAAACACAAAACTGAGAACTCTGAAAATACGAGAATGAGGAATAGCGAGGAAACAATTAACTCTCACAATTCAAAAACAAGGGAGATTTCCCATACAGATCTATAGGAAGTTAAGATGGAGAACTCTGAATTCTGATCTACAATATGATGAAAGGCCTCAAAGAAAGTATACAGGAAATGAAGGAGGAAATTTAGGCTCTAAGAAAGAACCAGAAAGAAGCTTCGAACAAAATGAAGGAGCCAATAAATGAGCTGAAGACCGCAATAGAAACAAATTCTGGCAGGCTAGACCACATGGAAAACTGGGTATCACTCTTGGAAGACAGTTCATTCAAAACTGAAAACACAGTCAACAGTATACAGAAGGCAATACAACACACCCTAAATATCCAAGATATATGGAACAATATGAAAAGTCCTAATTGACAGATAAAAAAGCATTGAAGACGGTCTAGAGGCACAGACCAAGGGTATCAGAAACTTCTTCAAAGAAATCATTTCAGAGTATTTTCCAAACATATAAAGACTTGTACATTCACTTACAGAATACATACAGAACATCATACAACACGACAAAAGAAGGGCCTCCCCATGCCACATAATAATCAAAATGCATAATATAGAGGCCAAGGAGAAAGAACAGGTGACATACGGGGGAAAACAATAAAAATCACACCACACTTCTCAACCCACGCCGTAAATGTCAGGAGGGACTGGTACGAAGTACTCAGGACCCTGGAAGATAACAACTTTCAACCAAGATTGATATATCCAGCAAAGATAGCATCAAAATTGATGGAGAAATAAAAACATTCAAGACAAGCAGAAACTTAAAGAATTCATGACTACCAAGGCAGCACTAGAGAAAATACTAAAAGAAATAAAACACAAAGAAGAAAAAAGAAGCAAATTCCAGAACCAGAGGAGACGTGAACTACTCCACCAGGTGGGCAATTAAACAAGGAGAAACTGTAGGGGGCCATCTTAGCCCACACAATGAGGTCACCATTACAGAATGGCTTAACCATGTACACAGTACATGCTAAGTGGAAACTGTCCTCACCCAGACAAGCTTCCTTGGACTGTTTGGTACTGAAAGGTGGACATTGATGACCTCCTATTCTCCCTGAAATGTTCACCTTGCCACTCCCTAGTCTTAACTTGTGATCTTCCTCCTGTTTGCTTTGTTTGAAGCCTTAATATAAGAAGAGCCCTGGCTTCAGAAGGCTAGGAGAATTAGTCATCTCTATCTCCTCCCCAACCCCCCAATTATTAAATTTTCTCCAAATTATTATATCAGACATCATGTCATTTTTGTGCGATAAGACTATTGACCAGGAAGCTGCCTCCTGGTGCAGTGACCTTCTGTGGCAAGAACCATGGAACAATCCTCAGGAAGCTGTCTGGTGCAATGACCTTCCATAGCATGAACCACAGAATAGTTTTTGGGGAGCTGCCTAAAATAGCAACCTTCTGTGGTGGGACTACAGAGCAAGCAGCATCCACCAGAGCACCCAATAAGAACAACACTACATCAAACAGAAAATAGATCTCAAAATGACAGGAAACAAAAATAATATTTCAATAATAATATTGAATGTCAAAGGTCCTAACTCCCCAATTAAAAAGCATAGACTGGCAATGTGGATTAAAAAACATAACCCAACTATATGCTGCTTGCAAGAAACACCTTACATCCAAGGATATACATATGCTAAAGGTGAAAGGATGGAAAAAGATAAACCATGCAAATCAAGACCAAGCAGGGGTAGCAATGCCTATATCCAACAAAACAGACAAGCTAAAACACATCAGAAGAGACAAAGCAGGTCACTTCTTATTAATAAAAGGAACAATCCATAAGAAGATATACTGATAGAAAACATTTATGCCCCAAATGTGGGTGCACCCACTTTTGTAAAACAAACTCTTCAGGACATCAAGCTTCAAATAGACCCAAATATAATAATATTGGGAGACTTCAACACACCACTCATGCCACTAGATCAACCTTCCAGACAAAAGATGAGTAAAGACTCTTCAGACCTAAAAAATACCATAAGCCAAATGGACCTAATAGACATATACCAAATATATCAACCAGCAACAGCTGAATACACGTTCTTCTCAGCTGTCCACAGAACCTTCTCCAAAATAAAGCACATCTTGGGTCACAAAGCCAGCATCAACAAATTCAAAAGATAAAATATAATTCCCCACATCTTCTCAGATCACAATGGAATGAAAGTAGAAATTAACAACAGGAAGACCAAAAGAAATTTCATAAATACATAGAGATTGAATTATACACTCTTGAATGAGGATTGGATCAGAAAAGAAATAAAGGGAGAAATAAAAAATTCCCAGAATTAAATGAAAGTAGCTACATGACATACCAAAATCTATGGGACACTTTGAAGGCGGTGTTAAGGGGAAAATTTATAGCACTGAAACCCACATAAGAAAAACAGTGTCACCAAATAAGTAGCCTAATGACATACCTCAAGGACCTAGAAAAACAGGAATAGTTGAATCCCAAAGCTAGTAGAAGACAGGAGATAATTAAAATCAGAGCAGAAAGCAATGAAATAGAGAATAAAAAACAATTCAAAGGATCAACAAAACAAAAAGCTGGTTCTTTGAAAAGATTAACAAGATTGATAACCCACTAGCTAACCTAACCAAAAGAAAGAGAGAATCAACCCAAATTTCTAAAATCATAAATGAAAAAGGAGACATCACCACAGAAAGTGAAGAAATTTAGAGGATCATCAGAAACTATTTTGAAAACTTATATTCCAATAAACTGGAAAACATGGAAGAAATTGACAGATTCTATACACATACAACCTACCTAAATTGAACCAAGGGGATATAGAAAACCAAAATCAACCAATAGCAAACAAAGAAATAGAAACAGCAATAAAACGTCTGCCATCAAAGAAAAGCCCTGGTCCAGATGGGTTTCCAGCTGAATTCTACAAAAACTTTATAGAAGAACTAAACCCAATACTTAACAAGTTATTCTGTGAAATCGAAAGAGATGGAATTCTTCCAAATTCCATGAGGCTAGTATCACATTAATTCCAAAACCAAATAAAGAAACCTCAAGAAAAGAAAATTACAGACCGATATCATTAATGAACATAGATGCAAAAATTATAAAGAAAATACTAGCTACGTGCATTCAAAACCACATGAAAAAATTGTACATCATAACCAATTTGGTTTCATCCCAGGAAAGCAAGGCTGGTTCAAAAAATGCAAATCAATACATGTTATTCACCACATAAATAGAACTAAGAACAAAAATCACATGATCATCTCAAAAGATGTGGAAAAAGTATGTGACAAAATCTAACACACACTCATGTTAAAACACTACAGAAAATTGGAATAGAAGGAACGTACCTCAACATCATTAAGGCACTATACAAAAAAACCTAAAGCCAACATCTTATTGAATGGGGAAAAACTGCAGGAATTCCCTTTAAAATCAGGAACAAGAAAAGGATGCCCACAATCACCACTCCCTTTCAATATAGTCCTTGAGACTCTTGCCAGAGCAATAAGACAAGAGAAGGATATCAAAGGAATTAAAATAGGAAAAGAAGAATTAAAATTATCTCTATTTGCAGATGACATGATCCTATATCTGGAAGACCCAAATAAATAAAACTCAACTAAAAGACTACTAGAGCTGATTAACAAATTCAGCAAAGTAGCTGGATACAAAATCAACCTAAAAAAATCAGTAGCTTTTCTATATGCCAACCATGAATCCACTGAGAAAGAAATTCAGAAAACAATTCCATTCACAATAACCTAAAAACCAATAAAATACCTAGGTATAAACCTAACCAAGGAGGTAAAAGACCTCTACAATTAAAATTGTAAAACACTAAAGAAAGAAATTGAATAAGATCTTAGAAAGATGGTTGAACAGACAGACAAAATTAAAATAGAACTCTGTCTTTTTGAGCAAAAAATAGGTAGCCTATGGGCTGAAGAGTATTGGAAGAATCTCAGAGGAGAGTACATGAAAAACAGATTGCCCAGTTTTGTGTGTGAACTCACATAAACTTCAGCTGCATGGCATGTGCGCCCCTGAACTACATGTGCACAGAAAGCAGCATGGCAAAGGTTTTGAGAAATGAGGTAAGATTAGAACATTAGTACACATCTTGGGGGTACACATGAGACAGACACAAACCAGTGGAATAAAGACTTGTCTGAATGAACTGATTTGAAAATCTTAGCCCACAGAAAGAGAGGCAAAACATGTGGTCAGAACCTAAGAATAGTGCTTGCTAAAAATCAAATATACATAATTTTCTAAAGAATTGCAAGGAGAACCAACATCTATACAACATAATAATGAAGATGTCCAGGATATTTTAATTATATGATGTAACAAAGATCCATGAAAATTAAAGTAATGCTCAAGGGTAAAAGAAACAATAAGAGCCAATCTCAAGATAACAAAGATGTTGACATTATTTATTTATTTATTTATTTTTTTTGCGGTACCAGGGATTAAACCCAGGGGCGTTCTACCTCCGCGCTACACCCCCGGCCCTATTTTTTATACTTTATTTTGAAACCGGGTTTCACAAAGTTGCGGAGGGCCTCACTAAGTAGAGAGGGAGGGAGAGAGAGAGAGAGAAAGAGAGAGAAGCAGACCTTAGTGGAAATTTTAGATGTGGAAAGTACAATGACTGACAACAAAAATAATTTACATCATGGGCTCAATAGCTAACTGCAGATGACAGATATTTAAGAAGTCAGTGAAATGAAAGATAAAAAAATAAAGAGAAATGCAGGGAGGACATGTAGGCATTGGGTAAAACAAAAGGATGAAGCTTAAAATTTGTCAGTCAAACATCAAACAATGAAGTGAGACTGTATTACAATTCTACTCGGATGTTGACTGATGTCTGAAATGTGCCATTTTTCATTTAATTGAATTTGAACTAGTTCAATTCGGTCATTATGCTGATCTACGAGGCTGCAGCTTGAGGTAAGACTTTGTTGAATAGCTCATTTAAGATCTCAGATTGCTATGTTATAAGTGAAATGAATACTTTGCTCACTTTCAGTAATGACTGGAATGCCTCAAAATATCAGTGTCATAAAAAACAACAATCCAAGACAGGAGGAATACTGAAGATTAAAAGAGGCTAAACACATATACCAATTTGTTGCTTTTGTTTAGATCCAGGATTTCAGATATGTGGATATACAGAGATGCATACATGAATTTGAGGGAGAAGTTGGGGAAAATGTGGATATTGTACCTCATACTATTTTATCATTATCAGATTTTTTTGGACATGGTATGGGTAATTTGGAGCAATAAGGAACATGTCCTTCTTAGGAAACATATCTCCAGTAAAATATCTAGGGGAAAATATCTCAATGTCTGCCATTTTAAAATATAATTTGGCAAATACACAGAAATACATATACAAACATATAATCATATATATATAAAGAGGGAGATATGATGGAAATAAGGGAATTAGTGATTCTAGTCAAGAGTGTATGATGTTTTCCTGTTCTAGTATTTGACTTTCTTGTTGGTTTGGAACTTTGTAAACAAAATGGGGAAAATTCATTTTATATAAAATATATTAATCTGCACAAACTAGTATACAAATTACACAGTGAAAGGTTTCAAAATTAACAAATACTAAAAAGAAAAATTATATGATAAAGAGCAAGAGTGGCAGTAAGAAGTTAAGAAACTTCTGTTATATAAGTACAAGGTAATAGTAACAGATCAATAATAGCATAGGAAATGGGAATTACTTGGATTCAGGGTATATTTTTAAAGAAGCACATTCTGTGCATGTTAAGTAGTTAAACATGTATGACGGAGCAAGCTAGAATCACTCACTAGGTACCTCAACAATGGGGTGAATAGAATGTTTTAATTCAGAGAGTCAGCATATACAGTGGAGTAATTGGAGAGGAGAAATGGGCAAAATTTAATGTGTGTATTTGGGATTTATTCAGAGAAGCCTCATAGGCAATTATGTATATGAATCTGGAGATCAGGATAGACATTTGGTCTGAATCTAAGGTCAATTTGCACCATCAGCCAATATTAAACCCATGGGACTAGCTGACACTGAGTTAACAATTTTCAACACTGTCTATTAGATTCACTTGAACAATTTTAAAGAATATTTATGACCAACTTCAACACCAATTAAATTGCATCTATGGGAATGGGACTAGATATTTGTGTTCTTTTAAAGATCTTTGGGTTCTGTGATTATGTAGCCCTAGTCGGAAAACTACTGACTTAGATAAAGGGGATTAAAGGAGTAAAGATCCAAGGTCTGTGTCCTAGGGCACACCAATAATTACAGGTCTAGAGGGGAAAGAGAAACCAATAAAGAGTATCATCTGAAGTAGAAAGCACAGGTGGGAGGAAAATCGAGAAAATGTGATAACACAGAAACCAAGGGAAGGAAGAATTTCAATAAAGCTTCTGAAAGACTGAGTGAAATGAACTAAGACATTTCAAGAAGATTGGCTAAAGTGAAAGTGCATAGTTATCCTAAAAGCAGTAATTCTAAAGAGTTTGTTAATTGGAGTCTAGGGGACATATGTCTAATTCAAATGGATTATAGAGACGACTTGAGAGAAAAGTTGAGAAAGCAAATAATGAAAAAGTGGTTTTACTTTGTGATTTTTTCTGTGAAGAAGAACAAAAAAAAAATAGTATAACTAGGTAGAAGTAGGTTGTTCCAGTGATATTTTATGTTATGTATGCATGTACGCCTCTATGCATGTATGTGATTGAAGTTATTTTAACATGTTTACTTGTAGTGAAAATGTCTCAAATAGCAACACCATTATTTGCATCATAGAGAAGTCACAAGATATAGTACAGAAAATATTAGATGGCTCAGCAAATTCTCTCAACAATTAAAGTATGCAAGAATATAAGTATATTTATGAAGGAGAAGATAATAAGTTATATAATGAATGGAAGATATAGTTCTTGTTCAATTGCTTCTCTTTTCTGAATGAAACAATAGGCAATAGTTAGAGAAGTGGACAAAGAGGAGAGAAATAGAATGAAACATTTTAGGAAAGATCTGAAATTCTGACCTCACAGAGTAGGAGTTAACATATTTATTTATTTATTTATTTATTTATTTTGCGGTACCAGGGATTGAGTGCAGGGGCGTTCTACCTCCGCGCTACGCCCCCGGCCCTATTTTTTATACTTTATTTTGAAACCAGGTCTCACGAAGTTGTGGAGGGCCTCACTAAGGA
>PVJS01032014.1:0-23041 GCA_004027185.1 Glis glis | reverse complement strand
CCATGAAAGGGCCTGGTGGACTGGCAGAAGCCTGCTCTGTAGTACCGGGCCTCTCCCACGTGGCAGTAATTCAGCATATTAATGGCAAAGATGGCGCTGGCGAATTCCTCAGGGGGAGGTCCCGCAGGTAGTTCCGGAGGTAGCCTCAGGAGGGCTGTGATAGGTAGTTACCTCCTTCCGTACTCACAGACGACAGGCGTCTCTACCTATAATAGATCCCAGGAGAGCGTGGTGCCACACCCTACTACTTGCGAACTTCCTGTTCTGCCTCTACTATAAAAGAGAGATGTGCTTTCTAATAAACGAGTTCTTGCCAAGACTTGACTCCCGGTTAGAGGTATGGTTATTTCTCTAACCGTCCAGTGTCTGTTCCCTCATCGGCTTCGCATCCCTCTCTCTCTCTGGCTGGCCCCGAGAGACCGATGGATGCCCCCAACACAAATCAATGACAAGTGTCCTTTAAGAACCACAGAGAGGAGAAATTAAGCAAGATTAGAGGGACTCAGCCCAGCCGATTCTCAGAGGAAGCCTCGCACACGCGCATGTGTGTGTGTGTGTGTGTGTGTGTGTGTGTGTGTGTGTGTTGCTGGGGATTGAACCCCCAGTGGTTTGTTTGTTTGTTTGTTTGTTTTGAACGGGGCATTCTACCTCCAAGCTATACCCCCCCAGTCCTTTTTATGTTTTGTTTTGAAATGGTGTCTCTCTAGGTTGCTGAAAGTCTCACAACATTGCTGAGGCTGTCCTCTAACCTGTGAGCCTCCTATCTCAGCCTCCCAAGTACTGGGATTACAAGCATGCGCCACCATGCCCAGTCCTTTATTATTGTTATTATTGTTGTTGTTGTTATTGTTATTATTATTTATTTTGCGAGGGTCTCACTAAGTTGTCAGGGCTGGCCTCGAACTTGCCACCCTCCTACCTCAGCCTCCTGAGTCTCTGAGTCCTGAGTCACACCTCTGCCTCCAGAACTCTGGGAGAATAGGTATCTGGGGTTTGTTTTGTTTTGTTGGTACTGGGCATTGAACCCAGGGGCCTCCAACCTCTGAACCACACCCACAGCCCTTTTTATTTTGAAACAGGGTCTCTCTAAGTTGCTGAGGCTGGCCTCGAACCTGTGATCCTCCTTTTTCAGCCTCCCGGATACTGGGATTACAGGTATGTGCTGCCATGCTGGGTGGTGTGTGCTGTTTTAAGCACCCAGTTTATGTGTAATTTCCTCCATGGCCCCAGAGAGCTCACACACGCCCCCTTGTTGTGGGGTTATACTTCCTTGGAGCCTGGCCAGAGGCACCAGCTGAATGCTGGGGTGGTAGCAGACCCAGGCTCACCGGGCCATGCAGCCAGAGCCCGCCCACCCTCAAACGGGATCTCTGGCAGGGTGGGGTGGGGTCCCCCCAGCCAGAGGAGTGGGGGGCTACAGCCCAGGCTATGTCAAGACCCTCGGGTGTCCAAGCATTTGTGTCTCTGCCGGATGCAGGAGAGCCACTGGCTTAGGTGGCCCTGGTGCTGAGGGACAAGTCCCCCATAGCTGGTGTCAGGCCAGCTCGGGCCCCGCAGCGCTCAGAACGGGGAGGAGTGGGGGGGACACAAGCCACCCAGAGCAGGCACACGCCCCCATCACAGGTGTCTCACCTGTGGACAGTGTGGTGGGACACTGGGGCCTGGGGGCCTTCCCCTCTGCACCAGGAGGAAGCAGGATTGGGGGTGTGAGTAGGGACGGAGGTGGGGGGATCCGCAGACCCTCAGCGGGGAGGTTTGCAGCAGGCCGGGCTGCAAACAGAGGGCCCCCGGCCGCCCTCCTGGACGCGCAGAGTCTGGGTCCTGTTTGCACCTCAGGGATCTGCAGGGGCCAGATCTGCCCCGGCCCCGCTGTGCTCTGTCTGCGTCTGGGCGACCTCGGGCGGGTACTGGGACAATCGGTGGCTTCAGGGAGGGCTCTCTCACCCTTTAGTCTTCTTTTACTTCTTTTGTTTTTAATTTGAGTAACAAAGGGACATAAAAGGCTTTAAGGATCTATGGGAAGCTCTTCTTTTGTACCCAACAGAAGGGTGGTGGCTCCCCTGGGGCAGCTGGGACACTTTATGAAAAAGTCTTGGGTTAATTGTGAGCATCCGTCCCTCAAAGCATGGAGCCCCAGAGCCAGGGGCACCCCTTTCCCCTGGTGGGGGGAGTGGCTCCTCTCAGCCAGTCACCAAGACGGTGATGGCATCTTATCAAAGGTGAACGCAGAGAGACTTCATTCTTCCTGGGGCGAGACCCCAATGTGGAGGGATTGCGGCTCAGTGTTCCCGCCAGAAAGAACTTGGAAGACAGAAAACAGGTGGCTTGATTCGCTCAAACGCCACATCAAAGAACGGTGAGTGTTTATTGAGCATCTGCTATGCACAGCCTGTATGGGGTGCCTGCCTGGAAAGTCCCCGATCTGGATACTAACCCTAACCCTAACCCTAACCCCTAACCCTAACCATAACCCTAACCCTAACCCTAACCCTAACCCCTAACCCTAACCCTAACCCAACCCTAACCCCTAACCCCTAACCCCTAACCCTAACCCCTAACCCTAACCATAACCCTAACCCTAACCCCTAACCCTAACCCTAACCCAACTCTAACCCCTAACCCCTAACCCTAACCCTAACCCTAACCCAACCCTAACCATAACCCTAACCCTAACCCCGGCTTCCACCTCCATGAGCTCCCATCATCGGAGAATGAGTTATCAATACCGCATCAATTCTAGCCGGGAAACCGCTCACATCTCCCCCACGGTCCGCACCGTGGTTCTGAGCGTGCTGGGCCCACTCACGGGACGCGGCTCCTCTTCCTCTGGAATCAGATCAGACGGCTGGGTTTTTTTTTTTTTTCTATTCAGCACCTTGTAAAATAAACTCAGGCCAGAAGTCAATTAGGAGGCCGTGTGTGTGTGTGTGTGTGTGTGTGTGTGTGTGTGTGTGTGTTGCTGAAGATTGAACCCAGGAGCCTTTGACCACGGAGCCACACTCCCAGCTCTATTTTAGTTTTTATTTTTATTTATTTATTTATTTTGCAGTACCAGGGATTGAACCCAGGGGCATTCTACCTCCGAGCTCCACCCCCAGCCCTATTTTGTATTCTTTATTTTGAAACAGGGTCTCGCTAAGTCACGGAGGGCCTCACTAAGTAGCTGAGGCTGGCCGCGAACCCGGATCCTCCTGTCTCAGCCTCCCAAGTACTGGGATGACAAGCGTGCGCCACCACGGCAGGTTTCTATTTTATTTTTTATTTTGAAATAGGGTCTCACTAAGTTGCTGAGGGCCTGGCTAACTTGCTGAGGCGGGCCTTGAACCTGCGATCCTCCTGCCTCAGCCTCCCAACTACTGGGATTCCAGGCATGCGCAATCAATCAATAACACAGATCTTTATAATTTCACATTGTAAGTCCTGAGGAGGCAGCAGTGCCAGGTTGCTCCCTGAGGGACTTCAGTAATATCACCCGAGACGTGGGGTCCTTCTCCCCCAGGTCAACGTTGGTCCTAAGGTTTATCTCAAGGCACAACGTGCTGCACCAGCTCCACCCATCACCTCCCTCGTCAACTGCATCTACATAGAGAAAAAGTTTCCATCTAGAGCATCTTTATAAAACTAAAGACACTCTTTCCCCAAATCCCTCTAGTGGATGTCACCCCCAACCGAGCTCACGTGTCTCCCTCACAGCCCTGAGCAAGAGGGACTGAGTGCACAGATTTGCCAGCTGCGGCCTGGGCGCCACATCCTCCCCGCACCTATTTTGGTAAACAGCTACACCACTTATTCCAACCGCGTCTAAATCAGAGACTGCGTGCCAAAACGATCCACAAGACCGTGCTTCTCAGAAAAAGCTGGCTGTGCCTGGTTTATATCGATGAAGATGGACGTCCAGGACCGGAGGAGGCCGACCTGAGCAGCTGGCCCTGTCCGGGAGGGCGCGGGCGAGGGAGGAGGGTGGAGCGATGGAGAGGGATGCGGGTGCCTCGCCCTCCCCAAGTCCTCAGAAGCCCCTGGGCTCTCTGTGGCTCGGCTCCCGCCTGCAAAACGGCAAGACTTCGCCATGATGTCGAGAATTAAACCAGGCCACCGACCTACAGCACCTGGCACAAAGTGGTTCTCGATTGTTCTTCCCCCTCCGGAATCTCCTAATGGAGTTCATGCCATTAGACGCGCCCGGAAAGAGGCCGCCACAGGGCCTTGTGGTTCGCTAATTAGAATCAAAATCGTGCTCCTGCGCTCACAAAAAGCCAACGGCCAGAGCTAGAGCTGGTTTTAGGAACTTTCTTAAAATTAGAAAGAGCTGGCAGAGAAGTCCAGAGGAGAGTTGAGCAACTCGGTGACCGTGGGTGGCAGGGCTCGGCGGGACGGCTTTTCTTGGGGGTTTTAGGATCTGGGGGCGTCCCGCTCCCTGGGATCATCGCTGGGGGCTGGACGGGAAGGGGTGGCAAGGACACCCACTGCGAGGAGCAGGGAAGGGTGGGTCCCTACCGCACGCCTCCGGGGACCTCTTTTAATATCACGGCCACCCGTATTTTGGAAGGAAATAGCTACCGGACAAAATGCTTTTTATTAAATAATTTATTTTCCAAACAATCAAGAACACATGTATTGGCCAATCCGGATTTACTGCTGGGACCAGAGACCATGGGACAAGCAGGCCACAGGAGACGGCGTGGGTTCCCCAGCCTGCATCTCCATCTGCCCTGTTCTCTGCTTTGATGGGGGCAGGAGGCCCCACCTCTCCCAGACTCTGTTTCCCTATCTGTAAATCGGGATCAGAACAGCACCTCCTCCTAGAACCATTGAGAAGATTTGATAAGAACAATTAAGACTGAACTTGCAGCCCAGCATGGTAGCGCATGCCTATAATCCCAGTACATGGAAGGCTGAGATAGGAGGACTGCAGATTTAAGGCCAGCCTCAGCAACTTAGCGAGAGAGAGCCTGCTTCAAAATAAAACAATAAGAAGTAGGAGCTGGGGGTGTAACTCAGAAATAGAATGTCCCTGGGTTCCATCCCCAGTATAAAAAAAAAGAGGCCGGGAGTGGTGGCGCATGCTTGTAATCCCAGTACTTGGGAGACTGAGACAGGAGGATCGCAGGTTCGAGGACAGCCTCAGCAAGTAATGAGACTCTCATCAACCTAGGGAGACCCTTTTCAAAATAAAAATAAAATAGGGCTAGAGGTGTAGCTCAGAGGTAGAATGCCCCTGGGTTCAATCCCCAGTGACACACACACACACACACACACACACACACACACACAGAAATAAAAATAAAAAAAGAAGAGGAAAGAGAAGGAGGAGGAGGAGGAGAAGAGAAGGAAGGAAGGAAGGAAGGAAGGAAGGAAGGAAGGAAGGAAGGAAGGAAGGGAGAGACTAAACATGGTGGTGCAGACGAAGCGTCCAGTATAACCCGGTACCCAGCACCTTCTCAATAAACGAACAATTCTCCATCTAGCACAGAAGCCCCGGCCCCGCCAGGCAGGCGTCAATCCATTTTTCAGCAAAGGCCAAGACTCTGAAAGGGGAGTAACTTCTCAGAGGCCGCACAGCCAGGACGTGGCGCAGCCTGGATCTGGTGGCCCTGAGACAGCAGCAGGTGGACCCCAGCCTCCTCCACCCTGGACGGTGACAAGGAGACCCCAGGAGCTGCTGCCCTCCTGCCCGAGGCAGAGCCAGGGCATTTGAGTCAAGCTCTGATCTTCTCATCATCCACGGCAGCTTGGGGGTGCACAGGCCTGAGGCCGCCCCACGGTGGGACCTGGGGACCCCCACGTCAGAACGGGAAGAGGCGATCCCGGCAGCGGCCACCAGAGGGCAGCAGCCACCTGCGAGGGAGGAGGCCCTGGGGCTTCGCGCAGGGCCTGGCACGTGAGTGCTCAGCGTGTGTCCTCTCCAGAGTGCTCCCCTGTCCTCTTTGTCCTCTCTCACTGCTGCTTAGCTAGCAGCGATGTGGTCACCTGGAGACCCCGAGCCACGGAGACACAGAGGTCTGAACCGTCCCAGCCCGGCCCACCTGCGGCTTCTGCCCCGTGCTGTCCTAGGTCCCCTGAGACACAATGTGTCACGTGACAGAGAGTGCCCCTTGCAAGGGGGGACGTAGACGGGCCTCAGTTCTCCAGTGCGGCCGCCAGTCGCAGCGGGGCCGCCGGGCGGGCTGGCAGAGACGCGCCCGCCGCTGCCAGCGGGTGAATGAAGGCTTCGGCCTGGCACAGAGCTCTCCCTCTGAGGACTGACTGCCAACAGGGAGCCCTTTGTTCGGAGGAGAATTTAAGATTATTGCCGGGATAAACGGGGAGAAAGCGGATACCGGAGGACCGCGCTGTGGAAATCGGGATTATCCAAAACAACCTTTTTTTTTTTTTAAACTTGTTGGCAAATATGGACGCATATTGCGCCGACACTCTAAAAGGTCCGTTTGATTTGTGACCGAGTCCTCGGAGTCACGTTTCGTGGGCAGGTGATCCTTCAGAGATACGCGGGGACATGTTAGGTCCTGGCACGGGGGAAGGCCTAGCTCACGTCTCTGCTTTTCCTGTTGGTAGACACAAAGGAACACGAATCCTCGTGAGACAGCACTCACGGTTCAGACACAGCGAAGCTCAGAGGCAGAAGGAGGCACCAGAAACTTCGCCACGGGGCCCAGAGGTCCTCTTAGAAGCAGACCCCGCGGCCTGCACCTTCTCTTTCAGAACAGAGCCGGTCCAGAGACCTGCTGCAGGGCCCGGCACACCTGGGCCAGCAACTGCCCCAGGGCCTTTGCATGGCTCCCCATTCCTTGGCTGACTTTCTTCTTCCGGTCTAGTGCTCAAAATGTCATCTCCCCACAGAGGCCTCCCTGGCACACTTCTCTGCTCTCCTTTTTCCTTTTCTTCCTTCCTTTCTTCCTTTTTTCCTTCCTTCCTTCCTTCCTTCCTTCCTTCCATCTTTCCTCCCTCCCTCCTTCCTTCCTTTCACACTGGATATTGAATCCAGGGGTATTCTACCTCTGAGATACACCACAAACACACCCTTTGTATTTTTTTTCAATGTTTAAATAGGGTCTCACTAAGTTGCTGAGGGTCTTTCTAAGTTGCTGAGGCTGGCAGCGAACCTGCGATCCTCCTGTCTCAGCCTTCTAAGTACCCGAATTACTGGTGTGCGCACGGTGCTGGGCTTTCTCCACTCTCCTTGATCGGCTTCATTTCCTGGATTATGTTGAGGTCTCCCTCCCGTCTTGGGAGTGGAAGCTCCACGCTTTGATCCGTGTCACCCTGGCCCTCGCTGGAGGATTCCGGCCAGCAGAGAGAATTACAATACGCCCAGCCACTGTCCCTGCCCTCCCGGGGCTCCTGCTTGGGGAAAGTCGTGGATTCCAGGTTGGGAGCGAGGGTGTGAGGGGCAGCGCGGGGGACGGGAGCTGGCCTGTTCCTTTCCCCAACCTGTGTTCACCCAGAGGCCTGAGGTTGGGCTCGGGGCTGAGGAGTGGCCCACGACTGACCTCTCTCCCTTAGAGACGGTGTGGCCGCCCTGTTGATCTGTGATTTCAGCCCAGGGAAGAAACAGCACTGGTGACAATATGACAGTATAGTGGCTGCCTGCAGACCTGCCCGGCCCGGGGACGCTCCCGGCCCTTGCTCTTCTTTCAGCCGGGCGTGGTGGCACATCCCTGCTACGGTCCCACCTCCAGATCAGGCCAGCGAAAGTCACTTTGTCCTGCAGACGGGATGTGCAGAGGTGGGAACAAAGATAATCTCCATGCGCACGCCCGCGCACACACACACACACACACACACACACGCGCGTCTGTTCACCACCTCTGGGTTGCCCACAGTGTGCGCGCTCACACATCTACTCAGTGGATGTTTATGAAGCACCTACTACGTGCGCTGAACTTGGCATCTGGGGTGCGATGGGATCAAAGACAGAGAGGGTCTCCCGCACAGGGCTGATAGCAGCAGGGGACAAAAACATGACACCAGGTAAGAAATAACTGGTTCATTAATTCACCCACTCAGCCCGAGCGTGTTCAAAACCTCCCGGGTACCAGCACTGCGCCAGGCGCCAGTGAGGGTCAGGCCCAGTCTGTGTCCCCGTGGAGAGGCACCCAACGGCACCAGCTCGGAGGGTGGGAGAGGGAGCAGCGCGGGGCAGCAGTGTGGACAGGGCGGGGGAGAGGTGTGATTCAGTTCCCCACGGCTGCAAAACGAGCCACCCCGAAAGGTATGACTTAACTCAGCACCCTTCGTCAGCTGGGCAGGTCTGCGGCCCAGGCTGGTCTCCACTGGTCAACGCTGGGCTTGGACGTGTGTCTGTGGTCGGCTGGAAGGAGAGGTTGATGGCTGGCTCCTCTAGGACGGTCTTGCTGGTGAAAGCGTCCAGCTGTGGCCCAGGACGATGGGGGTGGCCACACGGCTGCCACTGGTCCCCCACAGGCCAGCTCGGGCTGCTCGCCCCCCAGCATCGGGCCTAGAGGATGGAGTGGAAGGGCGCCAGGCCTCTGGGGTCTTGAGTTCCAGCTTTTCCACTTCCACTAAGGTACTGTTTTTAACTCCCATTTTGTAGATGGGGAAACTGAGGCCTAGAGAGAGAGGACATGGGATAGCACCTCTTCCCTCACGTGCTGTTGTCCAAAGCAGGTCACAAGGCCAGTGCAGGTTCCAGGAGGCAGGACGGAGTCACCTGTGGATAGAGGAGCGGCATCGTCGCACCCCAAGACTGAGGCCCAAGGGAGAAGTGGGACTTGGCCATTTTATTTTATTTATTTATTTATTTTTTGGTACCAGGGATTGAACCCAGGGGCATTCTACCTCCGAGCTACACCCTCAGCCCTATTTTTTATTCTTTATTTTTGAAACAGGGTCTTACTAAGTAGCTGAGGCTGGCCGCGAACCTGCGATCCTCCGGTCTCAGCCTCCCAAGTGCGCCACCACGCCCGGCTGGACTTGGGTATTTTAAAAACCTTTCCAGGGGTGACCGGGGCAGAACCCGCCTGGTGTCCCCAGGTGTGAACAGCGGAAATTCTCCGTGCCACCTCCCCTGCTCCGGCTCCTCTAACCCCGGCCCAGGACAGCTCTGCAGGGCAACCTACTGGCCCTGCACTGCGGAGCTGAGCAAAGCCTCCACGGCCCTGCCAGGCTCCAGGCCCTGCCGTGCCGCCAGCCCCCGCAGAGCCGACTCTTCTTCCGGGCTCTCTATTTTCCAGCCACCAAGTCCTAAGAGCGTGCGTGGACGAGGCCGGCCACATCCCTGGAGTTCTTTTGCAGAGCTGGCTCCAGGGTGGGCCTGACCAGAGGAGGCTTTTTCTAGAATTGCAGTAAAATCTGACCTCTGGTTCAACTCGTGAGGCTCACAAAGGCCCGGGGCAGCCCCAGGCTGCTTTGGGGTGAGGCCTCCCGCGCGGCCAGCCCTGCCCCGTGATCTCAGTGCCCCCTCCCAGTCCCTGCAGAGCCCCGGTGGCAGCTGTGAGGCCGGGGTTTGGGAAACAGGCTGAGGATCCTCCTAAAGCGGGAAGTGGACGTCCTGGCGGCTGGGAGCAGACCCCCGCCGCCGGGAGGTCTCAGGAGGCCGTGGACCTCTGGGGGCCTGAGGAGGCCAGGGTGGGGCTGGAGGTCCGGGATGTCCCCAAAACACTGTAGCAGGCAGGCTGCTGAGCGGGCGGGCTGGAGCATCGGTCTGCCTGCCTGGGTTCCCATCCGGCCTGCCCCGCCCTTCCCTGATTGGGGCAGGCGGCTTGACTTCTCTGAAAGCATCTGGTCATCTGCAGGGTGAGGTTAAGACCACCCACTGCCAGGGTCCCCGTGAGGACCCAGGTGTGAATGCCGCATAGACACCAGCTCAATCATCCTGTCCTGTGGGGCGTGAGCACACCACGTTGACCTGCACCGCCCAGCGAGGACCGGAGTGTTCAGGTCCCAGTTCTGGTACTGGGGACTCAGGGGACACGCCCTGGAAAACAGGACTCATCGCCTCTATCCATGAGCAGCACAGCTGGGGAGAGGCCCCAGGCTAGGCCAGGGCCACCCAGCCAGGGGGCAGGACACGAACAACCTGGGGCATAACAAGGACCGGCCAGGAAGCACGTCTATAATTCCAGTACTTGGGAGGCTGAGACAGGAGGATCGCAGGTTCCCGACCAGCCTCAGCTACTTAGTGAGGCCCTCCGCAACTTAGGGAGACCCTGTTTCAAAATAAAGAATAAAAAAATATGACTGGAGGTGTAGCTCAGGGGTAGAATGCCCCTGGGTTCAATCCTCAGAACCACAAAGAAAGAAAGAAAGAGAGAGAGAGAGAGAGAGAGAGAGAGAGAAGAAAGAAAGAAAGAAAGAAAGAAAGAAAGAAAGAAAGAAAGAAAGAAAAGAAAAGAAAAGAAAAGAAAGGACCGGCCAGGGCTAGACACCTCACCTTGCTTGTGGAAGATTAGGAAACACCTTCGGGGAGCAACTCCCCACCTACTGACCCTGAGCTCTCAAAGTCTGTGATTAGGTAACCAACCGGGCCTGTAGCGGAGGCCGGGCTGCACCACCCGGGTCCCTGCAGGTCTGAGGCTCCTTCCCTGGCTTCTGGGAGCATCAGTGCATCAGTTGCTATCTGGGGCGGGTCCATACACTGCCCTGGGCCTCTGGCAGCCCCTCCTTGGAGGTCTGGGGGTAGAAAAGCCCAGGCACCTCCTCGGGTCTGCTCTGAAGGGCCGTCCCAACCCCAGAGCTCCCTGGGGGTTGCAATCTCAGTCCAACCTCTGCTCCCCACACGTGCGCATCTCCACACACTCCCCAGTGAACTTCATGCCAGTGCTGCCTCCTGGTGGGCTTCCTAGATGTCCAGAAGCCCCGCTGTTGACAATCCCTAGGCCAGAGAGCTGCGAGAGAGGCAGAGCACCCAGGGTTTGTCATAGTTAGTAAAGATACAGGACCCAGTAAGTGTGAGCTGCAGATCAACAGCAGAGAATGCCTGGGTGTAAATATTCCCCAGGCGATATTTGAGGATATTTGTAATTTTTTTTTTTTTTTTTTTTGCTGTACTGGGGATTGAACCCAGGGGCATTCTACCTCTGAGCTACACCCCCAGCCCTATTTTTTTATTCTTTATGTTGAAACAGGGTCTCATAAAGTTGCAGAGGCCTCACTAAGTAGCTGAGGCTGGCCACGAACCCGGGATCCTCCGGTCTCAGCCTCCCAAGTACTGGGATTACAAGTGTGTGTCACCACGCCCGGCTGGATATTTGTATTTAAACATGATTTGTTGTGGATGTAGTGTTCGAATCTAATTGGGCACTGTGCTTTTTTTTTTTTTTTTTTTTTTTTTTTTTTTTTTTTTTTTTTTTTTTTTTTTTTTTTTGCGGTACTGGGGATGGAACCCAGGGGCATTCTACCTCTGAGCTACACCCCCGGCCCTTTTTTTCATTCTTTATTTTGAAACAGGGTCTCACTAAGTTGCAGAGGGCCTCACTAAGCTGAGGTTGGCCATGAACCTGCGATCCTCCTGTCTCAGCCTCCCGAGTACTGGAATTGAAAGCACACACCACCACACCTGACGAGCATTGTGCATTTTATCTGACAACCCTAGTAGGGTTGGGGTGCAGAGAATATGAGTCCAAGATCCCAGTGGGCTTGTGGCCACCACAGGCTTTCAAGTGTCCCATGCATAGGCCACCTTGCATTTCTCTTGTGAGAAATATAATACAACTCAAATGTGACCCTTTTGCTTAAAAGAATAATGAAGGCTGGGTGTGGTGGTGCACGCTTGTAATCCCAGTACTTGGGAGGCGGAGACCAGAGGATCCGGGTTCTCGGCCAGCCTCAGCTACTTAGTGAGGCCTCTGCAACTTCGTGAGACCCGGTTTCAAAATAAAGGATAAAAAATAGGGCCGGGGATGTAGCTCGGAGGTAGAAAGCCCCTGGGTTCAATCCCCAGTACCGCAAAAAAAAAAAAAAAGAATAATGAAGGTTACAACTACCTTATGGAGAGAGCTAATTTATTCCAGAGTGGGTGCTAAAAGTTTTAAATCTGTTAACCCATCTGTAAACCCATTTAGCCTCTACAGCTTTTAAGGTAAGTGGCTCAGTTAGGATCAAGTCCAATAAGATTGACAGAGAAAACTCACACTCTCAGTGGTTTAAAAAAAAATTTTAAAGTTCAGAGGTGAGCAATGCGAGGCTGGGATTGGGGGACCCACCCTTTCCTCTGCTATATGTGGTCCCCACAATGACGGTCACCCCTGTGGTCCAAGATGCCTGCTGGAGATCCAGCCATTGCAAAAACATTCCAGCCAGGAGACAGAAGCAGCAAAGAAGGACACCTCCTGGTCCCCCTTTAAGGACACTTTCTAGAAATTGCAAGTGCATATTAGGTTTTCTCTCTTTGTCTGTGGTCCCTCCTCTGGAGGGTCGTGGCTCATCCTCCCCTGACCTCAGCACTGAGATACTCCGGGGCGGGGCCGGGGACTTGCCCACCCCGCATCCCCAGAGCTGGTGTGAGGGGTTCTCCGGGGATGGGGCCAAGGGTTCACTCACCCCGCATCCCCAGGGCCGGAGGGAGGGGTTCTCCGGCGGGCGGGGCGGAGGGATCACCCACCCTGTGTCTCCAGCACCGGGGGTCTCTGGGGACTGGGCCAAGGGCTCACCCGCCCCCCCCCAGCGCCGGGTGGGGGGGCCAAGCCCTGTTTTTTATTTTTATTTTGAAATAGGGTCTCGCTAAATTGTGGAGGGCCTTGCTAAGTTGCTTATCCTCTGAACCTCAAACCTCCGATCCTCCTGTCTCAGCCTCCCAAGTACTGGGATTACAGGTGTGCGCCATCACGCCCAGATCCCAAATCTTGCATGGGAAGTATTTACAGCAAGGCATTATTTGTTGTTGGTCTGCAGTTTAACAGAAAAGCTGCAAAATAGGTTTTGGGCTTTTTGTTTGTGTTTTGGTTGTGTGTGTGTGTGTGTGTGTGTGTGTGTGTGTGTGTGTGTGTGTTACTGGGGATTGAACCCAGGGGCGTTCTACCTCTGAGCTACACCCCCCGGCCTTATTTAATTTTTTATTTCCGGAAGCCAATTGAACTCGAATGATCAAACAGAAGAACCGAGGGAATGGACGAGGTGGCCAAGGGGCCGTGGGGCAGGGAGGTCACACTTGACATCAGTGAGAATAGAAGTGTGAGCACTTGGGAGTGAGCGGCTGTGAACTGGGGTCTGCGGGTTGAAGAAACACGCTCGAAGCCACCCTGCAGTATCTGGGAACTCTTGCATCTTGGGGAAAGGGCCTTGGGAACGAGAAAACCCTCCAAGAAAAATATTATTTGTCTGCCATGGTTGTAAAAGTTAATAGCCCTCCCCCCTCCCAGACCATGGCATCCTAAACTGGAGGAAGGGAAATTTGAAACATGTAATTTAGAAGCCAGGCTACAAGTGTGGGGGGGCTGGCTCCCCGGCAGAGCGGCCTGGGGCTGTCTTCGGGTGGGTCTGGGAGCCGAGTGGCCCCGACTGCTGGGAGAAACTTTCTGAAACTCCACAACATGGTCCGCTTTGCTCCTGCTGGGATCGGCTGCTCACAAAATCACGGTTTCATCAAGTGCCAAGAATGAAATGGACCTGATAGACATCTAGGCCTCCATGCAATGAGGAATCAGCTAGATGTTGAGAGAATTGGATGAGTACCTGGGGGAACCCCTTTCAGTGGGAATGGCTGCCTGGGTCACTGAACTGTACAGGTAAGTAAGGCTGAAACCGGACCGAGTGGGATGGAATGTCACTGTGATTGATTAGTAATGTCTGCTGTGGGCACAGCGGGTATGGGGGAGGTCTGTGTGTCATGTATTTTCTGACCTTGAACTTGGCCCTTGGCTATTTTGTAGAGGAAGTAAAGGAGGCTGAGGAGAAGCAAATCAATTGCCCTCAGTCCTTTGGTACCAAGTGGGACAAAGCACTCAGATTTCCCAAAGTCTATCTCTGTCTTCCTTCTACCATTCGCATCTGAGGTTAGCAACTGGGATTTTCTCGAGAGCAATGTGTCGTGATCATTCATGCTCCATCTGAGAGGAGCACCCGCCCTTCCAGGAAGCCCATTTCCATTTTCCCTGAATCCCTTGCAGATCGGAGCATGGCAAAATGAAAAGATGGAGATGACCAGGCGTGACGATGCACACCTGTCATCCCAGTACTTGGGAGGCTGAGACAGGAGGATCACAGGTTCGAGGCCAGTCTCAGCAACTTAGCAAGATCTTCACCAACTTAGAGAGACCCTGTTTCAAAATAAAAAATAAAAAGGGCCGGGGTGTAGCTCAGAGGTTGAATACTCCTGGGTTCAATCCCCAGTAACACACACACACACACACACACACACACACACACACACACAAAGATGGAGATGTTTGGTCTTGGCCAGTGGATGACAGTCAGAACAAGCCTACGTGTTCCTGAAACAAACAACGTGTAAAGCACCGTGGTTCAACACAGCCTGGCAGGCTGAAGAATCACCCCCAGATGCCCACATCCGAATTTCTAGGATCCACGAATACAACACTCCACACGGCAAAAGAGACTTTGCACATATAAATAAAGTTTTAGAGATGGAAAGATCTTCCTAGTTCATCTGGACCTCTCATAAGGATCCTGTAAGAGGAAGGCAGGAGAGTCAGATGCCAGACGCAGAGAAAGAGACAGGGATGTGCTGATGCTGTGTCCTGGCTTCGGAGCTGGGGAGGAAGCCGGGGCACACGGGGGGCCTCTAGAAGTTGGAAAAGGTGGGATTTCTCCTTGAAACTCTGGAAGGGAGGACAGCCCTGTCCACCCTGGATTTAGGACTTGGGACCTAAAGAACTATGAGAGAATCGACGCGCTGTCTTAAGCCACTGAGCTCGTGGTTTGTTTCAGCCGCCACTGGAAACCGATGCTCATGGTACCAGCTGACTTCTTACTCATAGCAGGATCTTAGGAAGGGAGGCGAGTTTCCATGTTGTAGACCCGGGGCTCTGCAGGCCCAGGGCCTTTGGGTAGCCAGTGCGCAGGAAGGGTGAGGACAGAGACCCCCCAGGAGATTCTAGTGCTCAGCTTGAACGCGACTTCCACTCTGCATCCGGCAAGCGAGTCGCACCAGCAGGCGGCAAGCGTCAACTCGGAGCCCAGGGAAAACCACGCAGGTCCAGGGCGCTTGCTCATCGTCTGCCCACACCACGTCTCCTTTCCCTGCCTGGCCATCGTCCCTCCCCTAATGCTTAGGTCCTCAACAGTCAAGCAAGGCCGGCCATGGGTCCAGCTTGCCCTCCACCAGCTACGAGCAATTCCCCGGGCCTCTCGGACCCACTGGATCTTTATCTATCCAAAGGGGAGAGGGGGAAACAATTATTGTGAGTATATTATACAGTTATTACAGGCACACTACTATATAGGTCTAAATGTTTAAACAGAGGGTGGGGTACAAGAGAAAAAATATTTCCCAGGGGCTCTCACCCTGGGCGGGTCCTCAGAATCTCGTGTGATTTCTACACGTCACAAACACAGGCCTCCGGGGTGGGGCCCTGCACGTGCGATGATTCTGCAACTGGATTCTGACTGCTCTGTGGGGGCCACGCACTGGGAATCCAAGACCTGCTCGCAAGAAGGAACCGGGCATCTGTCGTTTAAGATGCAGCATCTTACACGGAACATTTATAGGGTCAGTCTGAGTGAAAGGAGCCAGACGCAAGAGGCCACGCATTGTGTAATTCCATTCACAGTAGAAATCCAGAATAGGAGGCAGGCGTGGTGGCGCACACCTGTAATCCCAGTACCTGGGGGAGGCTGAGACAGGAAGATCACAGGCT
Source organism: Glis glis (assembly GCA_004027185.1). Taxonomy (NCBI): domain Eukaryota; kingdom Metazoa; phylum Chordata; class Mammalia; order Rodentia; family Gliridae; genus Glis; species Glis glis. Next base: position 7,268 of record PVJS01032014.1, on the reverse strand, counting down.
CAAGGGCAGCCTCAGCAACTTAGTGAGGCGCTCAGCAACTTAGTGAGACCCTGTTTCAAAATAAAAGAATAAAATAGGGCTGTGGTATAGTTTGGAGTTAAAAATGCCCCCTGGGTTCCATCCCCAGACCACAAAAAATAAAAATAAAAAAGAGGTGGTGGCATAGGGCCACCAGTACTTGGGAGGCTGAGATAGGAGGATCACAGGTTCACGGCCAGCCTCAGCTATTTAGTGAGGGCCTCTGCAACTTAATGAGACCCTGTTTCAAAATAAAGAATAAAATATAGGACTGGGGGTGTAGCTCAGAGGTAAAATGCCCCTGGGTTCAATCCCCAGTACCACAAGAAAAGAAAGAAAAGAAGGAAGGAAGGAAGGAAGGAAGGAAGGAAGGAAGGAAGGAAGGAAAGAAGGATAAAAAATAAAAAATAGGGCTGGGGGTGTAGCTCAGAGGTAGAATGCCCCTGGGTTTAATCCCCAGTACCATGAATGAGGAATACAGCATTGAAGGAACCGGACCCCGGAGTGCGCCACAGACCCATTTCCCACACCCCACGGAATGTTCTAGACTTTGTCCTCCAATTAGCCAGGCGATTGTGCCGGGGGCCTGCGGGGATCCCAGGGCGTGTGCACCCTTTCCTGGCCTGATGCCTCTCTTCCTACTGCTCCCATGGCCCGCTTCCCACCCTCGCGCTTCCTACCCTCGCCCCCACCCCATGTTCCTCCGGAGAGGCCAAAATGGAAAGAGAGCTCCACATGGAAATCGGCGGTGGCCGACTCCAACCCGCGCGCCGATGCCAGCAGAGACCCGGCGTTCGTCTCTGTTCATCACAAGCCGAATCTGCAACTTGAGCCCCGCGCACCAGCACCCAATGGAAAAAAAAAGCAAGCTGACCGCAAAAGTATTATTTTATAAATAAGACCCTTCGGTAGTGGCTAATTGGATGCACATTTTGAAGATTTGGGCAAACATTAAAACTATCCTACTCAACCCGACTGGCTGGGTTCCTGTTACAGCGGTGGCCATTTTTGGGGCAACATCAGGCCCCAGGTTGAAAATTCTAGCTTGGAGATTTGATTTTTCCTTAGGGAACCTGCTTCTCCACTCCCATCTTTTTTTTTTTTTAAGGCAACATTGATTTAGTGTATGTTTCACGACTCTGTAAATCACTTCATAGACCCCAATCTCCAACTCCTGCCAGAAATGATTCTGCGGACGCAGACGGCCTGTGTGGGGAACCAGTCGGCTGCTTCTATTTTTGCCGAATGCCATGCGCTCCTACTGTGCGTCAGCGCACACCTAGCATTGGGAGGAGTTGCATCCAATCCGTGGTCCTACATCCCAGAGGCAGCTAAGCCTGCAAGAGCTGGAGTGGAAGAGGATGTTCAAGAATACAGCCATCCCTCGGTCTCCATGGGGATGGGTCCCAGGACCTCTCCTCCCCCAGGTACCAAAATGGGAGGATGCCCCAGTGGCTTATATAAAACAGGAAAGTATTTGCACAGAACCCACACCTCCGCTCACATACTTTACATCCTCTCTAGATGACATATAGTACCCACGGACAATGTAGATGCTGTGTAAGTAGCTGCTATGATGTATTATTTAGAGAATAATAAGAAATGAAGTCCGTACATCTTCAGTAGGGATGCAGTTGCTTCTGATAGTTCCGACCTGCAGCTGGATGCGTCTGTGGATGGGAGCCGCAGGCAGACCAGGCAGCAGGTCAGCCAAGGAAGCGGATCAGAGCGTGCTTCTCTTTGACACACCTTTAGATCCACACCTTTCTCACAGAAATACAAAATTCAAGACCAACCTGGAGCCTCCTGGAGGCGTGTGCTCTGCAGAGTCTGAGGACAGAGACAGGATTTAACCGCGCCTGCTACAGAGGGATGACGGGATAGAGGGATTGCAGGTCGGGGAGGCCAGACTGCAGCGGGCAGGTAGGACAATGGCTGGCTCAGGGGAAGGCTTACGGGCGGCAGGCAAGAGCCTTAGCTCCAAGCCAGAGAGCCCCCTGGACAGCCACCAAGGCCAGGTGTCCCCAGGCAGGGACTCACAGGTATAAAGCACACTTACACCAGGGAGAGCGAGGCCCAGGGAGCGGAGAAGTCAGGGGCACATTTTGAGAGGAGGGGACCTGGCTGAGCCGGAGAGACGACGGGCGGGATAAACAGAGACATTGTTCTTCGTGTCCCAGGACCAAGATGGCTCCTGGGAGCCGCACTTCTTTGATTCTGAGGACTAACAGCAACTGTGGCTGAAATGCGCTGAGAACTCCGTGCCGGGCATTTCCTAAGCATTAAGACCCTGCTGGCTGCACACGACGACCCTGTGACGTAGTGACCGTTACTAAACCCAACTCACAGCTGAGAAAACCAGGTCTCTCCTGGCACCCTCGACTTCCGCACCAATGTGCTTGAGAGAGTAGAAGAAAAGGAAAGTAGCTGGGGCCTGGGGGGCCGGGGAATGGGTTCCCCAAAACTAAGGAAACATGCTTTCTTTGAGGTTCTGTTTTCAGATTGATTTGTATTTTATACTCTGCTCTATAATATTTCCCAGTTTGTCTTGATATCAAAGTGACATTTATAATAGTCTATCAGTGAAATTCCACTAACTTACCCCCAAAAAACTTGTAACAGAATTACTCTTCTCCAACCAGGCGCAGTGGTACACACCTGTAATTCCAGTACTTAGAGGCTGAGACAGGAGGATCGTAGGTTCTAGTCCAGTCTCAGCCATTTAACAAGACCCTCAGCAACTTAGCAAGACCTTGATTCAAAATAAAAAATAGACTAGGGCTGGGGGTGTAGCTCAGAGGTGGAATGCCTCTGGGTTCAACCTCCAGTAGCAAACAAACAAAAAAACAAGGAAACTCTTCTTAGAGGATGAAACTTGTTTCTTCTGGGGCTTTATCAACTGTCACACACTGACTTTATTTATTTATATATTTATTTATTTTTGCAGAACTGGGGATTGAACCCAGGGGCATTCTACCTCCGAGCTACACCCCCAGCCCAATTTTTTTATTCTTTATTTTGAAACAGGGTGTCACTAAGATGCAGAGGGTCTCACTAAGTAGCTGATCCGCGAACCCAGATCCTCTGATCTCAGCCTCTCAAGTACTGGGATTACAAGCATGCGCCACCATGCCCAGCTCCGCACTGACTTCTACTTGAAGCTGAACATGTTGCAGTTTAAGAAGTCCCACCAGAGAGCAGGGCTTCTGACCTGGTGGCCTTTGTCCCTCTGCTTTTGTGCTTTTAAGTTTTCACCCCCCAAAAAAATTCAGATTTTCAGTTCTCTTGAAAAATGGTCCCACCGTGGCCACAGCCTGATGTCGGCAGTCCCTTCAGACTTGGCATGAGTTCCACAATTTGCTACAGTCCCCACCACTCCCTGGTGTCTCCTACCTAGCCCATGTTACCAGCTGAGCTTGGACCCGGGAGCACTGGAGTGCGTACTGTACCTTGGAAGTATTGGTATTTAGGGTGCAAAGTGCTGAAAAACCAGGGGGACTCCCCTGGGAAGACAGGGGGCCCCAACAGAAGTCCACTAACAAAATGACCTGCAGGGCTGTGTCCAAGGAGAGGGAGAAAAGCTACAAGGATGCTCGCCGAAGGAAGCCCTTTTTATTTTCCCACCTGTCCCTGATGCTGCTCCAAGTGATGTCTTTGAGAAGTTCATTTCCTTTGGTTGAAAAAAAAAAAGTCAGAAAGCAAAAGAAAAAGGCAGTGTTCAGTAAAGCGTGGAGAATGACGCAAGGGGGCTCGGGCGCCTCGGAAGGCAGCTGCTAATTGCTTCCTTCCCCGGGACGCTGGGCAGCTCCTCCCGCGAGGCGCGGGTGCGTTTGTCAAAGCACGTATCCGCCCCCATAACTCTCCCGAAAAATACAATACATCACTTGAAAGCCGGCGAGGATCAGCACGTTGTTAACTGTTTGATCTTGCAAGTCGGAATTAATGATAGGTATTTGGCACAAAGGGGAAAAAGCCGAATGTTAAGCGCCCACTTACGTTAACTGAAGACATCCCCGGGCCGGGCGGCGCGGGCGGCGGGGCTTCCTGCGCACAGCTGCTCCACGTTTGCTGGTCTGTGGGTGGGTGGCAGCAACCGGTAATCGGAGCCAGACCGAGGGTGTGGGGAGCTGAAGGGCTGGGGGGTCAGGAACCCTCAAATAGACAACCCCGGGGAACGACCGGAAGAGGGGGTCCCGGCTGGGGGGCAATGAACATCATTTGTTCATTCGTTGTAAGATGCGTACAGACCCTGGGTTCAGCTCAGAGATGCAGAGGGGACCGTGATGGACCGGGTCCCTACACCCGGGGAGCCTACATGCTGGACGAAAAACTTGAACCAATAAGGAACCAGATTACCACGTAGGAAAACACCGGATGGTGATGTCACCGTGAAGCAGACCAATAGGGTGGGATGTGTCCAAAGGGACCAGAGACACCCGGGGGTCTCTTTAGATGGGGGTCAGGGAAGGCCGCTCTGAGGAAATGAGCCTGGAGCTCAGCCCTGGGGTGAAGCAAGGGTGGAGTGAGCCAGGGGACACCGAGGGGCGGAATGTTCCAGCAGAGGCTGCAGCCAGTGCAAAGGGCCTGGGGCAGGGATAGGCTTGTGGGTGTTGTAGCCACAGCAAAGTCATCCAGGAGCTGGTGCCAGGGGAGGGAGGACAGAGGTGTAAGGAGAAGCTGGAGAAGTAGGGACCACAGTGTAGAAGACCCCAGAAGTGAAGAGTCAGGCCGTTGCTTGGAGTGTGAAGGCCTCCATTAGGAGATTTTGAGACTTGATTTGCTATTTATTAATTAATTAATTAATTAATTCATTCATTCATGGTACTGGGAATTGAACCCAGAGACATTCTACCTCCGAGCTACACCCCCAGCCCTATTTTATTTTTATTTCGAAACAGGGTCTCACGAGGTTGATGAGAGTCTCACTACTTGCTGAGGCTGTCCTTGAACCTGCGATCCTCCCGTCTCAGCCTCCCAAGTACTGGGATGACAGGCATGCACCGCCACGCCCGGCTGATTTGCACTTTAAAAATGTCTTAGGTTCTGGTTGGAGAATTGATGGTGGATACCAGTGGGGGCAGTGGGACCAGGAGACCAAGCACAGGATCCTGGCATTGTCCAGGCTGGGCGAGGACTAGCTGGGATGAGGCAGGTGCCCCCGGGCCAGCGGCAGGAGCCAGATTTGGGACCGGGCTGAGGCTGGCGAGCCATTCACCTCAAGCCTCAAGTTGGAGGTGGGGGGGAAGGACTGCCCCAAACTCAGGAATCAAGAAAGACGGGCCTCGCATTACTGAGGGGTCCTTTGACCTCAGGATCCGGTGTGGCGTGGCTCAGCACTGTGACTGTCTTTAAAATTGCGTTATCTAGTTTGCTGTGGAATTTGGGGCATTGAATTTGATTTTTGAAAACATTGCACTGGCCGGGCGTGGTGGCGCACACTTGTAATCCCAGTACTTTGGGAGGTGGAGACCAGAGGATCCAGGTTTGCGGCCAGCCTCAGTTCTCTCTCTCTCTCTCTCTCTCTCTCTCACTCTCTCCCTGTCTCTCTCTCTCTCACTCTCTCCCTGTCTCTCTCTCTCTCTCTTTCTCTCTCTCTCTCTCCATCTCTCTCTCTCTCTCTCTACTTAGTGAGGCCCTCTGCAACTTCGTGAGACCTGGTTTCAAAATAAAGTATAAAAAACAGGGCCAGGGGTGTAGCACGGAGGTAGAACGCCCCTGGGTTCAATCCCCGGTACCGCAAAAAAAAAAAAAAATTGCACTGGAATGAGTGATGTCTTTAGAATTGTTTGAGTCTGGAGTCTGTGGGTCACAGAATCTGCTCCCACCAAGCTCAACCCCAGGGAAATTTCCAGAGAGGAGCTTGAGGCTCTCTGTGGCACCTCTAGCCCCCAGGCTCTGGCTCCCTCTGTTCAAACTCCCAGAAGAGCCTCTGATTGGCCCAGCGTAGGTCACGTGTCTCCTCTGAGCCAATCAGCTGTGGCTGCCCAGGTGGGGCAGTGAGTCACAAACATGGCTGCCTAGGGGACCACCCTCCTGGGGGGGGACAGTTCACCCAGAAGAAGAGCGGTGTGGGCTGCGAGGGGCGTGCCCCAAATGTCTTCTGTTCTGACAGCAGAAGTCCCTGCTTACAAGCACTTAGAAAGGGCTGGGGAAACTTGGAAACGCCATATCAGAGGGGATGGGGGAGGCAGAAGAAGAAGACATCTCCAGAGAACAGCCTTCTGGGAAAAGCCAGCACTCCCCAGTGCTCCATCCTCCCTGACCCCGTGGACGCAGGCATGGCGCACCCCTCATTCTTAGGCATCAGATTCACTCTGTCCACCGGAACCAAGGAGGGGTTTTCTGGAGAGAATTGGGGTCCATCGGGGGCTTCTCGTCCCGCTCAGCGCTCCAGGCAGGAATACACTTCCAGGCTGCAGACAGCCCCCGACAGGCCATGCGCGGCTTATGCGGGCACCACCATGACTCCTGTGCCAGGGCCAGAGCCCCGTCCCCTGCCGCTCCACATCCAAGTGATAGAAATGCAGACATGAGCCGGGCGTGGTGGCGCACGCTCGTAATCCCAGCACTTGGGAGGCTGAGACAGGAGGATCTGGGTTCGCAGCCAGCCTCAGCTACTTAAAGAGGCCCTCTGCAACTTAGTGAGACCCTGTTTCAAAATAAAGAATAAAAAATAGGGCTGGGGGTGTAGCCTGGAGGTAGAATGCCCCTGGGTTCAATCCCCAGTACCACAAAAAAGAAAGAAAGAAAGAAATGCAGACGTGGAGAGCAGCGGGGTAGGGCGGGAAGCTGTGGCCTCAACTGTGTGTTCGGGTCTGTGCGGTCTGTTGTCTAAGTCACCCTTGCATTTATAATATTTTTATATTGAAAGGATTTTCACCTGCAGGTATTTATTTTAATGTTTCACAAGGTCGGTTCTGAACATCCCTGGTGGCAGGTGAAGGGGTTTTAGGTAGGATATCAACAATCATTTTTTAAATGTATTAGAAAAATGTAATGCCAGGCATGGTGGCACACGCTTGTAATCCCAGTACTTGGGAGGCTGAGACGGGAGGATCGCGGGTTCAAGGCCAGCCTCGGCAACTTAGCAAGGCCTTCCGCAACTTAGTGAGACCCTGTTTCAAAATAAAATAGGACTGGGGGTGTAGCTCAAAGGTAGAATGCCCCTGGGTTCAATCCCCAGCACCACCAAAAAAAAAAAAAAAAAGCCGGGCGTGGTGGCGCACGCTTGTAATCCCAGTACTTTGGGA
>PVJS01032013.1:0-12798 GCA_004027185.1 Glis glis | reverse complement strand
ATCATTATCTACATTTATAGATAAAAATAAATTAGGTTGTATACATAACGGAAAAATGTCAAACTAGTTATTATTATTATTGTTGTTGTTGTTGTTGTTGTACTGGGGATGGAACCCAGGAGCCTTCTACCTCCTAGTTATGCCCCCAGCCCTATTTTAGTTTTTTTTTTTTTATTTGGAAACAGGTTCTCACTAAGCTGCTAAAAGCCTCATCAAGTTGCTGAGGCTAGCCTCAAACCTGTGATCCCCCTGTCTCAGTCTCCCAAGTACTAGGATTACAGGTGTGTGTCTCCATGCCTGGCTAGACTCATTATTTTTTGTTTTTTATCTCTGACATAAATGACTCCATGTTTTCTCCAATACAGTTTTCATGTAGAATAAAACACATAAATGGGTGGATTTGGTTTAATTCCAAACCTACTTGTGAAAAAATTATATATGGTTGATTAATAACTATTAGGAAAAGGAAAAGGAAAATTCATAACTAAAACAAGCATTTAACTCCTACATTCGAATGTAATTAGAGAAGTTCTTACTTTAGAAAGGCTGACCACATCTGAGTGTGTTGGGGATGACAGGCATGTTTCTGAGAGCTTCACATGAGTGAGTCTTTGCATCAGTTCTTCATAAGAAGTCTATGAATTAGGCATGTGTAAATTGTTATTTACAGAGGAGGAAACTAAAAGCGAGGCAAAAAAGTCTCTTGCCTAGGGTCACATGGCTAATAAACAGATGGCAAGACAGTGATGTCTGCCTCAGGCAACCTGGTGGCACAGTCCATTCTCCTTGTGACAATCATGCAGTCTCATGGGCACCGGCCAATGCTCCTTCTCCATAGAGTAAGGAGAGCACAGTAACATGCAGCATGCGACCAGGTCTGCTCTCACATAGAAAACCTTCTCTGTGTATTTTAAAATCTATGTACCGTAAATGGTTAAAAGTTCCATGAAGCAGTCCTTGCTGATTTGGTAAGTACATAAAGATTTAAATGCCTTTGAATGGAAAATATATGGCAAGCTCTTAGAAGACTTTAGAAGGGTAGTAGTAAGGAGTTAATGAATAACTGGGGTGTAAGACAGTAATGACATTTTCAAGGCACTTAAGATATAACAGCAGCTAAAAATATTACATTCATATAAGAGCTTCTTCACGTTTTCAGGTTTCTGAGGTTAGAAAGAACTTGAAAACTCCTTGCATGACTGAGGTTATTTGATCCTGTTTGCATCTACAAATTTAAAAAAAAAAAAACCCTGCCTACCTAGACTTTTGCTTTTGAATTACACCTAAATCCATAATTATTGATAGTCCTAGAGACATGGATAAAATGAAATTGTAAGATAATAATGTCAGAAGTTTAAAACATCAACATAGACCCAAGGGGAATAATTTTACCTACACTAGGACTAAATCGATGATACTGAAAGATATTTTATTTATGGTTAATACTAAATTTTTATCATTGCAGTAGCATTCATATCAGTGGTTCTCAAACCACTGATAAAATATTGAAATATGGTGGCTGGAACATAGTAAGAAATTGAAATTAGCTATTATTTATTATTATTATTATTATTATTATTATTAATTATTCAAGATACCCTGGAATTACCTGAAAGGCTTATTAAAAATGCAAATTTTGTGACTTCCACCCTTTAAGATTCTGACTCAGAAACTTTGAGAGACACTGATCTATATGAGTAACTGAATGTTTTATAGAGTGATCAAGGAGAATATTCACAGCATTAAGGTGCACCATGCAGGTTTCAATGACAATTCAAATCATGTTCACTTAATGTATTTTTTTCAACGCACTACTAGTAGTCTTCAAAACCTTTCTTCTATTTCTAGGCTCTATTTTGTGGTCATATTTGTGCTATTTTTTTCTTATCAATTAATGTCATAATCTTCCTTTGAGTCAAAATTAAAATTAATTTTCCGTTTCCTTGTGGAAATGCTGGGCCACATAATTTGCTGAAGATGTCATACTTCATATCATGGGAGTTTATATTCTTAGAACCATCATGTAGGACAATCTCACCAGCATGGAGGTTGGGTGTTGACTGGGCCATGGTATAGTGTCATGGGCTGTGCTCTGCCAGCGCTCCAGAAGGACAGGATGGAGGAGGGGCAGGAGCCCAGCCAGCCTGCCTGTCAAGCCCAGTGCTTGGTGCAGGACTGCCTCCTCTAGAAGAAGGGCTACTGGTTCTCTCTTGTCTTCCTAGAGTTCTGGGCCACCTTTTAGTTATTTAGAAGCTTGGAGGTAGTAGAAAGGGTATGAGGGTGGGGAGGCTCTTGATTCTCACAAAGGCATGGGAGCAAGAAAAGGAAGTCTCCACTCCTCTCACAAGCATGCCTCTTCCTTCCTTCCTTCCTTCCTTCCTTCCTTCCTTCCTTTCCTTTCCTTTCCTTTCCTTTCCTTTCCTTTCCTTTCCTCGCCTCGCCTCGCCTCTTCGCCTCTTCTTCGCCTCTTCTTCGCCTCTTCTTCGCCTCTTCTTCGCCTCTTTCTCTCTTTCCTTCCTTCCTTCCTTCCTTCCTTCCTTCCTTCCTTCCTTATTCCTTCCTTCCTTCCTTCCTTCCTTCCTTCCTTCCTTCCTTCCTTCCTTCTTTCTTTCTTTCTTTCTTTCTTTCTTTCTTTCTTTCTTTCTTTTCCCTCTTCTTATCCTTTCATTTTATCCAAACTTTGAAGTCAGCTGGGGAGCATTTCTGATCATGCAGAGTTGAAAGAACGGTATACACTTCATTTACCCAAACTCTCTGGTCCCTGCCAGAAGAATACCACAGTAAAAATCTTCAAGTAGAGTTGAGCAGCATCTCCTCCAAGACCTGAGGCCAAGGACTGTCTCCTTAGGAGGACTGGTGCTCACAAACCCCATATTATAACCATCCAAAATGTTCTCTTTATCTGCAAAAGGAAGGAAGGCTACTATCTCTGTGGCCTTTCCCAAATTTAAAATTCCATCTTGTGAATTAATTTGTATGACATTCAATTTTTGTTAAATTTTTAATTTTTAAAATTTTAGTGAAATCCCAATAGCATAAAACTTACCCTTGTAGCCATTTTTATATACTTTTATTGGTGCCATTTTTCCGTGCACAGTTTGGTGGAATTGATACATGCACATTGCTGTACACCCATCACTTCCTGACGCTTTTTCGTCTTGCCAAATTGAAATTCTATATAATAATGTGACCTCCCTTCCCTTCCTTTCCCCTCCCCTCTCCTCCTCCCTCCCTCTCTCCCTTCCTTCCTTCCTTGACTTTTTGTGGTACTAGGAATTGAACCCCAAGACATTCTACAAATGAGCTATACCCCCAGCCCTTTTTGTTACTTTTAAATAATTTGCAACAGGGTCTCACTAAGTTACCACATGCTGTCTTCAAACCTGTCATCCTCCTCTCTCAGCCACCCAAGCACTTGGATTACAGGCACATGCCACGGCGCCCAGCATCTGACATTTCTTATAACAGTGCCTACTTGCTTGCCAAAGCTGCCTTTCACTAGTATTGTTTTGTTGATAGGGAAATTCGGGTACAGAGACATTAGGTAACTCAGTTATGTGCCATCAGAAATTAGTGCTGATGAAAGTTTAGGAATTTTAGCTTCTGAATTGTCCAGCAAATGCTTTTATACTGAGCTTTTACTGCTTTCAATTCAATTCATCCAACTTATTTAGTGTCTACTGTGTGCCCAAGATAGACTAGCAGTATTGATCAGTGGGGCCTAAAGAAATGTGAATAACAGCAAAAGGCATTTAAAAGTAAATAGGCTTCAACTTTCTGTGTTAGAGGCATAATAAGACATCATATAAATGCTGAAGAGAACAATGTGGTCATTTTAATCTTGCAGAGAGCCAGCCATGTATTCGGGGCCTTTCAAACTTGACTGTGCTTTTGTTCAGAGTGAATGTGCGTGCGTTCTGCAGCAATCTCAAACTCAGTCCTGTTGGTCCCAATTTTGTACAGATTTCTGGGCAGAGTCCTGCAAAACTTCATTGAGCCAATCTCTGTTTACACAAAGTGGCATGTAATTCAAAGCAAGTGTCAGTCCCTCCCTGGCTGACGGGATGTCTTTTTGTTTGTTTGTTCTCAAAAAACAACAACAAAAAGTGGTGAAAACTCCAAATTCATTTCATCCACATTCTGTGTCAAATCCACAGTGATTGTGCCGAGGTCACCTGTGTAGAGCACACGTTCTGTAAAACCTCACGGTTTTAATATTGCCAAAGCTGAATGCTGGGTCTGCCATGCTAACATGAGCAAAAAACTGACATATATTCAAGGTGTATATCCAAGTTTTGTGCACTCAAAATGTTGGAACTCAGTGAAAATGGTAGAGCCCAGCAATACCTCTTCTCTATACCAATTTAACAGGAACTACATTTCACACCTCTGAAATGCTTATTATACAATTCATGGCAATGTCTAAGGATTGTTATATATTTTGGAATTATATTCTCCCTCCTGCTATCCTGTACAAAATCCTCAAAATGTATTTTCTCTCCAATGAGCTTGTTGCATAATCATGCTAACTCAAATATTATTTTTTGATGCTTAACAAATACTGATTTTTAAAGTAACTTAATTTTTTCAGAATTGAGGGGCATGCAGATACTGCCTTACCATCATTTGTAATAGCCCAAATTCTACTTCCTGACAAAAAATAGAATTTAGCAATTGTGGGTCTTAAAGAGGCAAAACAAATGATTTTTAGTACCCAAAGTTGAATTATGATTATCCATGTGTAGGCTTTCAAAATAACAGAAATAGAAGTCTTTCCTTGCGACAACTTAGCCTGAAGAAAAGTGGAAGATAGAAAGGATTTCCCATGCAAGACCTGAAAGTTTAATAATTGCCTCTGACCTCCCCCTCCCCCAAAGCGTAGAACTGCAGAGGACAGAAATGAGTGGTAATTAGTAACTCAAGCCCTTTATGTGATACTAATCCCTTACTGTTTGCTAGGTTTCGGTGGTTGCATGAAGGATGTTAAATTTACACGGGGTGCTGTCGTTAACTTGGCATCTGTGTCCAGCAGTGCTGTCAGAGTCAATCTGGATGGATGCCTATCAACTGACAGTGCTGCTAACTGCAGGGGAAATGACTCCATCCTGGTTTACTGGGGAAAAGAGCAGAGTGTTTATGAGAATGGTCTCCAGCCCTTTACAGGTAATGCGGAGCGCTTCTAAATTAAATGCTACATGTCTCCTATCCATCCCCTTCTCCCTCCCTGACAGTCCACCATTGGTCTATATGTGGACTACTTATTTTAATCTTCCTACTTCTCATTTCTATTTAAGAATACCTGTATCAAGTGATGGCCTCACATGAAGGAGGTTTGGTATATAGTGACTGGAGTCGGGGACGCACAACAGGAGCAGGTAAATACTATTTATTTTAAAATGCACCTGTGCACATACATGCATGTAAGAAAAAGGAAAGGCTACTGCCCTGAAGTAGGAATAATTTTATAATCTTATGGCATAGAATGCCTTGATTTAAAAATATCGATGGCTAAAACACTTGATAGATCAATGCTTCTGATTTTAATGGAATTTACTATTTGCAAATGCCTGATTCTTTCATCTCTGAATGTAGACCTCACTGGTGGTAATATGTCTAAGGATAGGGAACCCTTGCGGGCTGCATAGATCTAAACAAAAAACTGGGGTCAGAGGCCAGGATTACTTTTAGATGGGGTGCCACCCCCAAGACTCTGTTGAGGAGAGCACATGTGAAGCTTGGGCCGGGTTGGAAACAGGTACATCTATTATCATGTCATTGTAGAAGTTTGCTTACGGTGCTGACTATTAGGATCTTAGCATGGCCCTCACAGGAAAGAAATTTCTGATCAGTTTAAATTTTCTGAGTTGGTAAAGACAACTCTGAGATAGAATATATTAGATCTAATTTCACACAACTGGCTAATAAGTGTTTTGCACCTCTGACTGTGGCAACACTTTTTTTTCACATAGTAGCACCAGTGGAAGGTAGTCAACACAAAGAGTTTTGTAAGTCAGTACCATTCTCAGATTTTGAGTCAAATGTTGTCAGAAAGGCAAGCCCATCTCCAAATGGTCGTCATTTATGTCTCCAGAGGAAAGTTTATTCAGCAAGTACCAATCTGTCTAGAGATATCTTTTTCACCATGATGCTCTCAAAAGAGGGTTATTACCTTTGGCCTTCTTTGAGGAATATTCTTAATCTAAAAGATAATTCAAAACTATGGTGAACTATCAACAATAATTGTCAAGGCCCTCTGCCTACAGATTTTTCCAGAAGAAGACAACTTGACACTTTCCCAGGATGATTTAAATTATCATCTATTTATAGGCAAGACAGTGAGCCGAATGATCTCTTAAAATCCTTTTCAGCTTCAGAGCTGGGAGAAAGCCCTGGTATAAAATATTCATTTGTTTCTGACATGTTTTCTGGCCCTATTTCATACTCCTTCTACTTTCTTAGCAAATATACCATAAAGCCTGCTTTGAGTATGTCTGCAATTTAAATAGGTATCTAGAATGTCCATTGTTTACATAGCTTCCGTCCCCATCTTTAGTACCACTGGGAAAGTACGCAAATAGAGCCCTGAATTTTATAGCAGTGCTCTGACCACAAAGTCCTGTGCCATAAATTCATATTTACAATCTGACCACAACACTAAGCAGCTACACGCTCCCAAGGGTTGGAGAATAATTGCACTATTTAATTATTTTTGAGTCAGTTTTGCTCTGTCCCTTATGAGAAGACCATCTGTTAGACAGTACTGTACTTTGCCCTGTACCACATTTCAGAACTAATAAAATCAGCATCTCTCCCCCTGTCCCTTTACTTGCAACTCGATCCTGTGGGCTGCGTGTTTTCTATAGGTGCCCGTGGTGTTTCAACTGCACAGAGAAAGCGGTTCTCCTCCTCCTCTGTGTTTCCTCTCATCCCTTATGTTCATGTTGTTTCCCTTAAAGCTGTCCTGTTTGATTGTTCTGAACAGTGAAGTTGGAGAAGGAGGATATTTGATGTGGGAAAACTAGAGTGATCCTCCATTGACAGGGCTCAGAAGCCCATGAGCGGTTCCAGCGGGTCTCTCATCCATCATTCTGCCACGGAGTTCCTTGGGCTCTTTCTTTGTGTCCCCAGTGCAGTCAGCTGTGATGAAGTTGTTACTGATCAGAACCGTAGACATAACTAATAAATAGTTAAAGGTTATGGATTTTTGAAATTAGGAGGCCCAGCTTGGAAGTGAGGTTTTGCAGTTCTCATTTTGTATCATTGTTTTGAGATACTCTGAAGAGAATGGCCCTGAAAAATGATTTTGGAGGATGTCAAGGGCACCAGCTCCCCTATGCCTAAAATGCAATTTGAAAATGTACCCTGTATATCATATCTGGTGGAACTTTGCTTCTTTAATTTGAAAAAACAACTGAACTTGGAGAACAGGACCAGCAATTTAAGTACAACACAATCACATGGGTGATATTTTTTTGGCTAATACGTAGAAGATATAAAACTGTCAAACCATCATGTATAATAACAGTCTAATTATCTTGCTTCAGAGGGGTACATCATTATATTGCCCAAACTTGCTATCTGCCTACCATCCACCTTCTTCTTTATGAGTGATGTTTAAACATGTCGAGTACATTAAATGTTTTTGGAAAACCCAGACTAGGCTTAAAAGAATGTTATGTCGATGGAGTTTTGATGGTTTTGAAATATCACTTAAACGGAATGGCTCAAGATGTGCAGTCATATTAAATCAATGCTGAAAAGTTACAACGCTAATAAATTGTATTTATGCTAATGGTTGGGTCTGATTTACTGCAGCCATTAAAAGTGAAGAATAGGGGCAATAGTCTTCTCAGAACTGCCATTTTCTCTATTTTCTCTTTTATTCTCCTATAGCTCCACAAAGTGTGCCAACTCCCTCAAGAGTCCGCAGCATAAACGGATATAGCATTGAGGTGACCTGGGATGAACCTGCTGTGGTTAGAGGCGTAATTGAGAAGTACATTCTGAAAGCCTACAGTGAGGACCACCCCCAGGTACCCCAGATGCCCTCTGCCAGCGCTGAGCTTGTCAATCCCAGGACCCTCACAGGTAGAGGTCATTTCATAATAGAATAAATCTCATTACCTTCCTTTTTGTTTGGACTTTATGTAAAAATGGTCTGCAAGCCCCCCGCCCCCATACATTAAGTATACGTATTTTTGCCTGATTAAAAACAACCACCATCGAATGTGGTGGAAGCCTGTATCGATCTACCCAGAAGGAAAAGGATAATTCTACAATGTACATGAGCTCTCATGGGTACTTTCCTCACAAGGTTGATGTTTTCTCCTTCTCCAGAAGTCTAGGTTGTAGATGGCTTACAGTCCTTGAACACTTCATAGACAGCGTGTGTGTGTGTGTGTGTGTGTGTATGTGTGTGTGTGTGTGTGTGTGTTCCTGATCTAGGGGCATTCTAGCTCTGAGCTACACCCCCAGCCCTTTTTACTTTTTGATTTTTTGAAACAGGGTCCAACTAGGTTGCTGAGAGTCTTACTGCATTGCTGAGGCTGTCCTCGAACCTGCAATCTTCTTGTCTCAGCCTTCTAAGAACTAGGATTACAAGCATGTGCCATCAGGCCTGGCTTCCATAGACATCTTTTGAGGATGTGATATATGCACACAGGACCAGCTTACTTATTTTACCATGCAAAACTTTACTCTTTGGGACTAGCCCAAGTTCACACCACCATTATTTATTGTAAAATTGCTGATTAAACCTAATTATCTCAAGGTGGAGGAGTATCAGAGCCCCAGCAGTTTGACTGGCAAATCAGAGAATCAATTTCTCACAGTGGTGCATACCATGAAGAATGATTAGAATGAAATACACCCGTACACACCACTTGAATAGCTCACTCTGAAATTTGTGCACTTGTAGTAATAAAATAGCATTTTTTTCAGCTTTAGGAAATGTTAATGCACATTTAAATGGAAAGCCAAATTTAAACCTTTGACCAAAAAAGTAAAATGCATCAATTTTGGTAGAAAAAAATTTTCCTCTATGAAAAATTATAACTTGAGCCATCATATGCTGTTAGAATAGCCTTAAATAGCTTTCCTCTTTCTGACATATCTATTGCTCAATCTCCTCAAGTCTTTGCTTCCTGCTTTAGACATTTTGGAATCTATAGAACCAATATCTGCATATAATCGTTTATTTTTTAAATCACATTCTCCACTTCCTTCTTTCCTCTTTTACCCTTCTGATAAAATTCCAATCTCATTAAGTCCACAACTTACCTTTTTCCATGTTTCAGATGGCAGCTAAGAAGGCTGGAAAAATATCAAGCAGTTTATCACTGACAATTGTCAATACCCAATTTCCAGTGGGCCCTCAGTAATGACAACAATCCCACCATATTTTTATAATAAGCTCCTTATCCCATTCTCCTCTTTAAATATTTTACATTTTTTCAAATCACCCAAATGTTAACCTCCCTTCCTCATCCCACTCACCTGATACTTTTATATTTTAGATCAAATTAGCCACCAGAGAAGAAAACAGAATCTATTGTACAGGGTTTATTACTTTCTTACTACCATATGTATGTTTCAATTGCATTTTTCTGCCTGATGATGTTGTTATTAGGAATTTAATGAATCGATATATACCAAAAGTTGCACAACAATTTCTGGCATATAGTAGGTATTGCTGTCGTTTTATTATCGCTATTTTTTTTTACTTTTCTCTCTTTATTCCTACCTATTTTTACAGTTTCCCTTATCCTATCAAAAATAAAATCTTCATAAATCCCCTGGACCCCAGCTCATTTCAGCGATGTCATTTCAGCGATGTTATCGATAGCTTATCTTCCTCTCGCTTATATTTTTAACCTCTCTCTACTGCACTAGAGTGTGGCCTCAGGACTATCATTAACAGCTTCACCTGAGAACTTATTATCAAAATAAATTCTCCCATCTGCTGAATCAGTAACCCTGGGCTGAAGCTCAATGATCCTTGTTTTAACAAGCCTTTCGCGGATTCTGATGCATGCCAAGGTTTGAGAACCACTGCTCTGCTCAGGCAGATTCTTCCCAAGATCATTCAAATCCTGACTCTTCTCTGCCATTGTTAAAAACAAACTCATCAAACCAATCACAAAAGACTTCCCTTATCTAAATTCCCCTCCAGTGGTCGCTCCTTCCCTCCTCTTCGCAGACTTCTTTCTAGTGGAAGCATCGAGGCACATTGGCCCCACTTCTTTATTCTGCTCACTCCTTTGGCCATATCTACATATGCAAAAAGCACTTCACAACCTCATCTTCACTCAGCAGCCTTCTACACAGATTTCTCATCATTGCTGTAAATGAAATATTTCTTTTATGACTCTTCTGTCTACCTCATTGTTTTTGATGCCCTCTTTTTCTCAGAGTCCTTTGCTTGCTCCTTCGGAAGCTTGACTCTACATTTCCTTTTTGTTGGTGCATTGTAATCATACATCATGATGAAGTTTAGAGTGATAAAGACATACATGCACACAGCACTCGATAAGCCTCCCCCCAACTCCCTCCCCGCTCCCTCACCCTCCCCATGCACAACACTGAGATTGGCATTGGTAAGTTTGTGTATGGGCATCATGATCGTTGGAGTGTTTCATTTTATTTGACTCTACATTTTGGAGTGTCTCAAGATTTAACTGGGTCCTTTCTCACCACTCTTTTGATTTGCTCCAGAATCCTCATGGATTCTAATAACATCAAACACTGTACAGATGGTATTAATTCCAAATTGCACCTCTCACCTAGACATCCAAATGTCTTCATCCAAGAGGCATTTGGACACCTTGACATTTCCAATTGGATGTCACTCAACTCAGTATTTACCATTTCCAAACCTGAATGCTTCTACCTCCTGCATCCCCAGTATCAATAAATGACACTCCAGCCACCCATTCATTCAAGCTTCATGCTTATTCTTGATATTTGACCTTCTCTTTCATACCTCATGTCCATATTTGCTGATCCATTTTCAAAAGTATTTGTTAAAATATTCATCTCTCCCCTATCTACTGGGCAGGACAAACCATTACATTTTTTGCTTTGACAACTGCAATGCTTATCTTTCACGGTTCTTTTTTTTTTTTTTTTTTTTTGCTACGCTGTTCAAGAGTCCATCCTACAGAGCAACCAACATTATGCCACAGCCTCAAAATGTTTCCTCTTCCTCAATTGCATTTTGTCTCAGTCTTCCCTTACTTTCTGGATTTCCAACTTTTGCTGTTGTAATTAATCTGATTCCAAAAAATCTGTATGTAAACCTTCAGGGCCGCTCCTGACAATGATCATAGATAAATCCCCAGAAGTAGAACAGCTGGGTCAAAGGCTCTGGAAGCATTGTACGGTCTTGGACTTAAAAGTCAGTCATCAAAACAAATCCCTGCTACGTATCTTCCCTGTGACTTGGGGACTTTACAGATTCTTCTGGATCTTTCTTTAATGTCTTAATCTATGAAATGGGAAGATAATAATTAACTAAGGAGAATATTAGAAATATTAAGGGATATGATATTCTGGTTATAATATTTTTAGCTGTAAAACTTGGATGGATTAAACTCTATGTGATTCAGATTTCTTTTAGGTAAATGAGAATGAAAAATAACTACTTACCTCATAGGATAACCAGGAGGAGAGAATGATTCCATGTATGTGTAAAGCTCGTGGCACAGAGCTTGACATGTGAAATGCGTGGAGTAAGTGGGAGCTGTCAGATGTCCATTAAATGTCAACCTCGGTGTTTAGCGTGTGGTCATTTTTCAAAAATAGGGTGGTGATTTCTTTTGGCAGCATTACTGCCAAGTACTTGCCCAAAAGATCGCGCAAATTATACTTCTACCAACAAGCAGAATGCAAGATTGCATATTTCATTTCATCCTAGCCAATGCCATGTTTTACAATAAAAAAGTCTTTGCATATTTGAAAGCAAAATATTGTTGTAATTTGAATTTACTTGATTGCTATAAAGATTAAGTATTTCCAATGTTTACTGACCATTTATACTTCTTCTTTGAAGGCCTAATTAGGTTCATTGTTACTTTTCCCATTGTATGATTCACATTTTTTTCTCATTTACTTAAAGTACTTCTGTCTATATAAAGAACATCCAAGTTTGCCTCCTATGATGTAAGCCCTTCTCCATTGTGTCATTTTTCTTTTACTTTAATTTGCATTTTATGCACAGAATTTTTAAAATATTTTATGTAGTTAATATTTAATGTTTATTTTTTGTTAAATTCCCATGCATGATTTGAAAAAGAAATCCATATTCTGCATTCATGACAGTCTAATATTTATTTGTATTTGATATGCTATCTCGATAGCATATAATCTATTCTCTGAAATAGATCTTCTAAGTTTAGGGTAATATCTCTTCAGAAACTGGATGCAGAGAGGCATTTCAAATTATGCCAGTCTCTTCCAAGATTCTGAAAGATATCTCCCTAGAGGAGAGAACCCACCAGATTGAAAACCAGCACAGTGTATTATTGGATGTTACTATAAGGCCTGCGAAGCATGCGAGTGGTGTATAGGGAGAAGAAAATTAGAGAACCATTGACTAATTGTTATTTATTTTTATGTACCCAATCTGTCAAGAACAGGGAAAATTCTCTGCCATCAATTTCTCCTTGAGATGCTCAGTTTTTTATTTTTTCTTGTTCTTACTACTTTTGACATTCATTATTTGTATTTTAACCTTCAAATTCTTGTTGTTTTAGGCATCTGTCTGTAGTTTTGTTGGGTTTTCTTTTTTTTTTTTTTTTT
>PVJS01032012.1:0-23046 GCA_004027185.1 Glis glis | reverse complement strand
CAATCCCCGGTACGGAAAAAAAAAAAAAAAAGCCTGATCTGTTACTTTAAATCTTAAGACCTGATGTAATGGAATTATCCAAACATATTGCTTCAACATATAGAGAGCTATTTAAGATACTTAGCTGGGCATGATGGAGCCAAACAAAAAAGATACTTACCAACTCAGGATATTATAGTATGTGTATTGTATCACTTTATAGAATACATATTTACTTGAGAAATTGATTTTACTTCATTGTTAAGTCTACTATATTTTCCTTAACTTCACTCTAAAATACATATGTATTTCTCTTGGAAATAATTTAACCTCAAAACACACAAAAAAATATTCTCTGGAGGAAATTTGAAATTCTGATAAGCCAGGCATGGTGGTGCACACCATGTAATCCTAGTACTTGGGAGGCTGAGACAGGAGGATCACAGGTTTGTGGCAACAAAGCCTCAGCAACCTAGTGAGGCTGTCAGCAACTTAGTGAGACCCTGTTTCAAAATAAAAAATAAAATAAAATAGTGCCGGGGATGTAGCTTGGAGGTAGAATGCTCTTGGGTTCAATTCCCAGTACCACAAATATAAAATGCTTCAAATGAGGATGAGTGGAAGGAGTCTTTCCTGGACTCAACTATAAATTAAGTAGAGGAGCTATGCTTTTATTGAAGTATTTGTTGAGCTAAAATGTCAGTGATATAAATCCTTTAAGTCTCATATTCTTGCAACTTTTATTTGGTGTTATAACCCCTCTGATAGCTTAGCAGAGAATTAGCACCTCCGATGGCTTAGCACCAGGAATTAGACAAGGTTCTAGTACCAGCTCTGCTGATACTGGCTGTAGGATCGTAGACCATTACTTCCCAGAGTCTCCTTCCCTGTATTTCAAATCAGGGCATAGAGAAGTGATGGCCGTGATCCCTTCCAGTGATTCTGTCGTTAAGTTACCTCTTGTGTGTTTGATCTTCCAAACTAGGCTATCGTCATAGGGTTTCCATTTCTTTGTCTCTCCTGGGCCTAGTATAAACAGTTTATCAAGGAAAAGAAATTTTGGTATGTATGACCTTAGTTTAATCAGTAGGGAATGCCAAGAAATGAGGAAGTTATAAAAAGCAATCGAGGCTGGGGATACAGCTGAGTGATAGATTGCTTGTCCAGCATGTGCTAGGATCTGGGTTCAGTCACCAGCACCACTAAATAAATAAACAGAAATAAATCAATAAGCCAGTCATGGAAGACTCATCTGACTCTTCTCTCTCTTTCCTTGTAATGTTTGAATTTTTCCATACAAAATATTAAATAAAAAGGCAAAAACTGAAAATGTTCATTATATGTCACAGGAAAAATGCAGAGGTCAGTATTTTCACAACAAAGATCTCAAGTGAGCCATCATATTTTTAGCTAAGTTTCTTGGTCTTTGTACAAATTTAAAATCATGAGCAATAGTAGTTATCACTAGCCACTGAGCTGCTGGTAACATGGCTGCTTCAATTCCTCGGTTCCTGACTAAAGGCTAAGTTTAAAAATCTATGGGGAGAAGCTTTTATATATTTATATGGGAGAATTCATATGCCCCTGTTGTGCTTTTCAAAAGCAAATTATCGTGTTTTAAGTGAGTGGAAAGAAGTCAGGTTAGTTTACATTACAAATTTTACTACCATTATTATTTTTTTTAACCCAGAGGCATTCTACCTCTGAGCTACACCCCCAGCCCAATTTTTTTTATTTCTTATTTGGAAACAGGGTCTCACTAGGTTGCTGAGAGTCTTACTACTTGCTGGGGCTGTCCTCAAACCTGCGATCCTCCTGTCTCAGCCTCCCAAGTGCTGGGATTACAGGTGTGCGCCACCACACCCAGCTTTACCATTATTTTTAATCTTTAAATACTCAGTGAATTTCCTCTGATATTACCTTGTACTCAGACTGCATATAATTTTTTAAAAGTTCAAACTATTTTTTTTAAAAAACACTAGGATAAAGTAGTTTTCCTGACGTAAACCCAGACAACTTGCACAGGTGTGTGTGAGATTAGAAAGTATTACTATGAAGTCAACACAATGTATTACTGTGAAATCAACACAAGAAGCAATATGCAGCACTGCAACACTGTGGCTGTCCTGGAACGTGGAGAACTTGACAGATGTATTTGAGATTATGGGTTGTTTTTTTTTTTTTTTTTTGCGGTACAGGGGATTGAACCCAGGGGCATTCTACCTCCAAGCTACACCCCCAGCCCTATTTTATTCTTTATTTTGAAACAGGGTCTCCCTAAGTTGCAGAAAGTCTCACTAAATAGCTGAGGCTGGCTTTGAACCTGTGATCCTCCGGTCTCAGCCTCCCAAGCACTGGGATTACAAGCGCGCGCCACCACACCCGGCTGAGATTATGCTTCTTTCAGCATAAAAACAAGGGCATTTTCGCGGGCTTTCCCTGTAACTTTCTATGCTAGAGGGCTCAATTATTATTGATCTCCAGGACAAAGTAAGAAACAGTACCCTTGCTACCTTGCCTAATGATCTGACCTCAGGAAACTCGCCCTCCCTGCTCCAAGGAGCTGGCTGGATTAAACGACAGGGTGGACCTTCCGATGCTGGATGAGGTTGCAGTGGTAAATGAAGTTCTTGCCACACTCTTCGCACTCATACGGTCTCTCTCCAGTGTGAATTCTCTGATGCTTAATGAGGACGGAGCGTCGACTAAAGCTCTTGCTGCACTGAGTGCACTGGTAAGGTTTCTCTCCAGTGTGGACTCGGAGGTGGTGGAAGAGGCCGGCGTTCTGGCTGAAGGCCTTGCCGCAGACGCCGCACTGGTAGCGCTTCTCCCCGGTGTGGAGTCTCTGGTGCTGGAACAGGCCTGAGCGCTGGCCGAAGGCCCGCCCGCACTCGTCACACTCATAGGGCTTCTCCCCTGTGTGCGTTCTCTGGTGCTCGATGAGGATGGAATTCTGGGTAAAGCTCTTCCCACATTCACCACAGACATAGGGTCTCTCTGCGGCAGAGCCTGCCCGTTGCCTTTCCAACGTGCCTTCGTGGTCACTGGTGTCTCCACATTCAGACGCCTGAGTAATCGCTCCGTTCAGTTTTCCAGGTACTTCTACGAGAGATTTCATCTCTTTAGAAATCCCCCACTTTGGGGCTAACTCCATATTCCAGGCTCTGGCCTCACCATCTGAAATAATAAGTGGATTCCATGAATGTTAGTTTTCCAAAGAAAAAAGTAACCAGGAGAGTGGAAGGGGGCAAGTATCACTTTTACTGTTCACTTTCGCACTCTAAGACAATTACACCCCGACCTATGGGAGAACGTGCACTGTCCTGTAACTGTTTAACTGTCTGCTTCTCTCACCAGACTGCTTAAGTTTCATGAGTGGGGAGCATGTCTGCCCATCGTTGTCTTCCCACTACCTGGCACCATGCCTGGATAGAGCAGACACTAAATAAATGTGTTGAATTGAACATTCGGGGAAAGACGCAGGCTCCCTGAGGAAACTCTAATCCTCACCAGTCTCCTGACTCGGGCAGGCCTCTTGTAAGTTACACTGTCGCTGCTCTTCCGGGGGTTGGAGCTGGCCACCCGATGACTCCTGAGCGGCTCCTTGAGCTGCCTTCTCCCTTACAAACTTTTCCTGTTCATGTGCCTGGCTTGGGACCTGGTGGAAATTAAGGACAGTTAGGAAGAAAGTATCAGAGAAGATATTGCAAGGAGGCCTTCTCAGGGCCACTGGATAGAAAAAGAAGCTGACAAAGAAAAAACAGCCGGGCGTGGTGGCGCATGCTTGTAATCCCAGTACTTGGGAGACTGAGACAGGAGGATCACAGGTTCGCAGCCAGCCTCAGCTACTTAGTGAGGCCCTCCACAACTTAGAACCTGTTTCAAAATAGAGAATGAATAAAAAATAGGGCCGGGGGTGTAGCTCGGAGGTAGAATGCCCCTGGGTTCAATCCCCGGTACCGCAAAAAAAAAAAAAAAAAAAAAAAGGCAGAGAGATTAAAAGCCTACAACAGCCAGGTGTGGTAGCACAAGCCTGTAATCCCAGTACTTGGAGGCTGAGACAGGAGGACTGCAGGTTGGAGGCCAGCCTCAGCCACTTAGTGAGACCCTTGGCAAATTAGTGAGGCCCTCCCTGTTTCAAAATAAAAAATAAAAAGCACTGGGGTTGTAGCTCAGAGGCAGAATGTCCCTGGGTCAATCCCTGGGTACTAAAAAAAAAAAAAAATAGAGCCTACAACAGATCAAGTCAGGCAAAGAAAGCCTCCTCCTTACTTCCTGTGTTGCACTGAAACCTCATATTATTTGCTCCTATAGGTACAAACCTCTGTTCTCCCATCTTCCCACCTGCTCTCCCGGTTCATCCAGCTCCTTTTCCAAATCCTCCAGCACAGTCACTGCCTCCTCGCCACTCGCAGGGCGATGCTCTTTCACCCAGCTCTGCAGCTCCTCGGGCAGGATGCTCAGGAACTGCTCCAGCACCAGCAGCTCCAGGATCTGCTCCTTGCTGTGCATCTCCGGACACAGCCACTGACGGCAGAGCTCGTGGAGTCTCCCAAGAGCCTCCCGGGGACCGGGGCTCTCCTGATAGCAGAACTGCCTGAAGCGTCTACGAAAGATCTCTCTTGACTGGCCAGGGTCTTGCCCACAGGCACGCACCTTCTCTTCCTCCTTTACCTTCACTGCCGGAAGTCCTTCCTGCATCTCCTCAGCCTGAGGAGCCAATGTGGTGGCCATTTTAGGTTTAACCATTCAAAAAAAGAATCTATTCTTGATAATTCTCCCTTTCCTCTGGAAATCCTGAGATCTAAAAAATAATGTACAGAGAAAAAAATACAAAAAGGCAGAAAACCTAATGACAAGCAGGCACTGGGAGTATTTATGCCGAAATCAGTCACTTTGTCTCATGAAGAAAGAACGCTTATTGCAAACTTTGATGCAGTTAAAAAGGGAAGGAAAACAGAACAAAACTAAAAGGCTCTCACTTTATTGAAGGAAGGCACCACTGGATCAACCTGAATGAAACAGCTCAAATCAGCTTAAGTATACTGGGATTCCATTTGAATGGCAAGATAGTAAATTCAGTAAGTTGTCAAATGGAGGTAAACAAATACTTTGGGCCCAAATGATCGCAGATCACACCAAGAGTCAAGAAGAAAAGGGGAAAAAATGGAGGATTGAAATTAAAGTTAAGATAAAAAGTCCAAATAAGAAGCAAAAGAATTGCACTTGGGGAGGAGAGGCAGAGTCTCGGCGAGGTGCTGTGGGAAAAGATCTGTCTAAATTTTTCATACACATTCACTTAGCAAGGATTTATTCAGAGTCTACTATACTCCAAATACTGCTGTAGGCACTAGGGGTGCATCTGGAAACAAAGTGCCTAGTCTCACGGAATTTACATTCTATTAATAATCATAGTAGGTGACATTTATAGTGCTTTCAATGTAAGTCATTCTTCTAGATGCTCTACGTAATGTGCCCATTTTTTTTAATCCTCAATCATGAGGAAGGTGTTATCATTACCCCCATATTACAGATGAGAAAAGTGAGACACAACGAGTGTAAGTCACTTGTCCAAGGTTTCATAGGTAGTAAGTGGTGAAGATGCAATTCAAACCCAGGAAGTCTGACTTCAGAGTTCTTGGTCTCAATGGCTATCTCTATGGGGTGGGGGAAGGAAGGAGAAAATAGGGAAAGGGGGCCACAGGAGAAAGATAATAATTAAATATATGTAAAGTGAAAATGTCTTTGAGAAAATAGAGGATATAGGGAATGAGGGGGAAGAAAATTGCTGTTTTGTCTGTGGTAGTCAGGGAAGACTTGACAATAGCTAAGCAGAAGTGATCAGCAGTCAGAGCTGTCTGGAGAAAGACTGTTTCATGCAAAAATAACACAGCAAATTCTTGGGCAGAGAAGCGTGTCTGGATTCTCCAAGGAGGAGCTAGATGAGCAATGGCTGGAACAGAGAAGGCAAAAGGGGAAGTGATAGGCGATGAAGCAGGGAGGGTGGCCACATCCTCTCTGAAGTGTTCTTCATCCATTTCAGCCCACCCTGTTCCTCCTTCCAGCTCTTATTTATATCATGTACTGTATGAGCCCCACCATTTACCCTCAGTTACAACCTATCTTGTGCTGTTGCTTCTCTTAACAATTATTTTTTAATCCAAAGAGTAGAGGAATATAGGATTCTTTCACCAAGTTCTGCTCCCCAGAAATATAAAGATTGGAATTTATCTTTTAGACATTTCCTATGTGTTTATAATATCTCTCACAAACATATTTTCCCTATTTATCTAAGAAGGTAGTATGAGGTAGCAAGAATGCAGGCTTAGCTGGTTGTGAATTCTGACTCACTAACAATGATCTTGGGCAAATTACTTGAGTGGTTTTGTTGTTGTTGAGCTCCAATTTCATGTATGAAATTAAAACAATAACAAATCCCTTGCAAAGATTTGACCTTTAAGATTAAATAACACATAAAAAGTTGTTTTGCACAAAGCATGGCACACAGTAAGCATGCATATTAGCCTCTTAAAGAAATGATGTAAAAATAAGACCCCTAAAGTTCAGGAAATAAAACTGAGAATCAATAAATGGGATGGCATCAAATTCAAAAGTTTCTGAGCAGTAAAGGAAATAATCAAGAACCTGGAGACTACAGAATAGGAGAAAAGCTTTGCCAGCTACTCCTTGGATAGAGGATTAATATCTAGAATATATAAAGAACTTAAAAAAACCTAACACTAAAAAAATTAAAAAATGGACAACTGAACTGAATGGACACTTCTCAAAAGATGAAATACAAATGGCCAATAAATGTATGGAAAAAATGTTCAACATCTTTAGCAATCAGGGAGATGCAAATCAAAACTACACTGAGATCCCATATAACTCCAGTCAGAATGGCAGTCATCAAGACTGCAAACAATAATAAATCCTCTTAGGATGTGAGAGGAAAGGTATTCTTAGACACTTTTGATGGGATTGTAAATTAGTACAACCACTATGGAGATCAGTATGGAAATTCCTCAAAAGACTAGGAATGGAACTACCATATGACCCAGCTATATCACTTTTCAGTACCTTCCCAAAAGAATAAAAGTCAGATTACTATAGCGATACATGCATACCCATGTTTATAGCAGCACAATTCACAATAGCCAAATTATGTAACCAACTCAGGTGTCCATCAACCGATGAATGGATAAAGAAAATGTGGCATATATACACACAATGCAATTTTACTTAGCCATAAAGAACAATTATGTCATTTGCAAAAAAAAATGGAACTAGAGAATTGTATGCTAAGTGAGATCAGCCAGTCTCAGAAAGTCAGAGGTCATGTTTTCTCTCATATGTAGAAGCCAAAGAGAAAATAGAGAACAAAAGGGACTTCAGGTAAATGAGAGACCAGTAGAATAATGGAAGGGGATTGAGGGAAGGGGAAAAAAGAGAATTGATGAAGAAAACAGTTCAGATAATGCTATGTCCATATAGGAAAGTATCACTACCAATCTCACATGTATGGAGAAGGATGAGGGAGTGGGGTGGGATCTGTAGGGGAGCATGCCAAGTACTGTGTGCATGTATGTTTGCATCACTTTGAATATCACTATGATATATAATTACGATGCACCAATTAAAGTATTAAAAATATTTTCTTTTAGCGCAATGGTGTCTTAATCAATAGTATCAATAGTTGCTACCTTCCTTTAGGGCCAAGAGTAGACATTTTTTCTGTTGCCCAAAGAACAAGATGGGTGGGCAAGTGGGAAACACATGTGTACACACAAATAAGACAGCTGTTTCATCAGGTTTGCAGACACTCTTAACAGACATTCATGTCTTCAGATATATTTTCTTCTCCA
Organism: Glis glis; assembly: GCA_004027185.1. Taxonomy (NCBI): domain Eukaryota; kingdom Metazoa; phylum Chordata; class Mammalia; order Rodentia; family Gliridae; genus Glis; species Glis glis. The sequence goes on along the minus strand of PVJS01032012.1, from coordinate 15,202 downwards.
ATCTTAAGTCCTACCTAGGAGCCCGGGACTACTAAGGTTCAAAAGAGAGAGGATCAGTTTCAAATGAGATAAGTAACTTTTTGGGTTGTGGCTGTAAAGATAACAGAAACAGAGAACAGAGTCAGCATAGTAAAAGTATTTAAAAAGCGGACTCTGAGCCCAACTGCCCGATATGAATCCTAAATATACAAACCCCTTACCAACTGCATGGCCTTGAGCGAGTTACTTAACCTCATGTTCTTCTTGGATTTTTTTTTAAGGGAGCTGGGGAGAAAGGAGTCTACGTAATAATAGTGCTTACCTCATAGAATTAGAAATATTTGGAAAGTGCTTAGAACAATGCTTGGCGGGCACACAGTAAATGCTATTTAAATATCCGTTAAAGAAAATCAGCAGATAGCAGAACCTTTATGTGAATGAGACTAACAGAGGCTGTGGCCTCTTTGAAAACTATTCTTGCTCGTTGTTCAAAATAAGTCCACAGTGGAGAATGACAGACGTCGGAAAATGCATTTCTGGAAATCCGAATCTGTTTGGATCCTAAAATGCGGCGAGGCCGGGTTCAGCGGGGCACGGTACCAGGGCAGAGAGGTTGAAGAACTCGGGAACCGCGGCAGGTGGAGGGCAAAGCCGCCGACTGAGCCCACGAGGCCCTTCCAGGCCCCGGGCGGCGCCTCTGCCCCTCTGCCCCGCCAGCCTCGGGTCCAGAAGTCCCGGCCGCCTTCTCCCAGACCCGCCCTTCCGAGGGCCGTCGGCGCGGGCAGCCCCGGTCCGAAGCTCACCGAGGCACCCGCGAGCGGAGATGCCACCCGGCCAGGACCGCTCAACCTCCGACTCCTTGACAACCGCAGCCCAGGACGATAAACCACAAAGACCGGAAGTGCGTCCCCGCGGCGGCCCCCCGGCGCCGCGCCCGCAGCGGCAGCGTTCCTTCTAGGACGCCGGAGGTCCCGCACATCTATGGTCTGGCTGACTCCGCTCTCCAGGCGTAGGGAGGTCCTAGGTGCGCCTCTTCCAGGAGGCAATATGACAGCAGCTAATACATAGTGCTTTCCGTATACTAATTCATTTACTCCGAATAAGAACTCTATGAGTTATCTCCATCTAACAGACGAGGAAACCGAAGCACATCGCTTCTACGTTTATTAATTGGCTTTCCTGCAAACAAAACCTTTGCCCTGCGCTCTTGATTTATGACAATGAACTCATGAATTCTTTTTTTCTTTCTCTCTTTTTTTTTTTTTTTTGGTACTGGATTGAACCCGGGGGTGTTACACCTCCAAGCTTCATCCCCCCTATCCCTTTTTATTTTGAAACAGGGTCACGCTAAGTTGCTGAAGCTGGCCTTGAATTTGCTATCCTCCTGTCTCAGCCTCCCAAGTACTGGGATTACAGCCATGGGCCACCACGGCCGGCTCATTAATTCTTTTAAAATTCAATATAAACAATTACTCTTATATCCTTTGATAAGGACCCAAGAGTTTGTGTGCACTTCACTTTTTCACACAAGATGTTCCAGCTTCCTTTCACACTTTTCTGCTCTGGATTTGAAGTCCATCATTGTTCCATGAAGCTATGGTTCCTTTGAGTGGAGAATGGTATACAGAACCCCAAGATCTGGGTTTTGGGCAATGAATAAGCTCATTGCTACTGGGATATATTATTACTTCTGGGCCCTGTTAGTGGACTAGAACAGGGGATGCCTATTCTATGACCCAACCATCAGAACTGCATACATGATTACAGCCAAGCAGCGTTATAAATTCATATGTGCTTGTCTTGGCAGCATTTTCTGGTGACAGTTTTCAACTGGAAACAACCCAAGGGTCCATTAATACTAGGACTCATACAAAAATCAAAAGTTTATTCATACAAGGGAATACTATTCAACAATTAAATGAATGAGCTACAGCTACGAGCCACAGTGATACATTTCAAACAATAGTGAAAGAAGCCAGACACAGAACACATACTTCATGGTTCCATTTATGTAAGGTTCAAAACAGGGAAAACTAGTAGGTGGTGTTATCACGGAGGAGGAAAGGAACAGAGTTTAGAAGGGACAATAAATCAGGCCTTCATGAAACTGATAATGTTCTTACCTTGGTGGTTATATGGATGCTTTCACTTTATATTTTATTTAGCTTTACACACATTGTTTATTTTAATATACACATGTGCTATGGTTTGGATATGGATTGGGTGTCCCCCAAGACTTCATATGTTGAAATATAATCCCTATTGTGAAGTATTAAGAAGGTGGAAACTTAATCCAACTATAATTTCTGGAGGCCAGGCCTTTGGAAGGTGAGCAGGATTAAAGTCATTTGGGTGAAGTCCCCATGATTGAATCCTGGCGACTGTATAAGAAGAGGGAGAAAGACCTGGGGGGGCTACACACACACACACACACACACACACACACACACTCCCTGTATTTTGCCATATGATGCTCTGGGCACCTCAGGACTCTGCCAACTACAAGGTCATCACCAGTTGCAGTCCCTTGACCTTGTACCTCCAGAACCATAAACCCAAATAATCCTTCTTTCTCTATAATGTACCCAGTCTATGGTAGAGTATTAGTGGCAAAGAAAACAGACTAATATAGCACATCCCAATAAACAGTTTTTAAAAACTCAAACCATTTATTTTACAGCTGAAGTAACCAAGGCTCAAAGAAATGAAGTGCTTGGGCCAGCTCAGCAGGGATGCAAACCCACGTTTCTTGATAAGCTAGTTCCTTTGGCTTCGAGGGTTTGTTTAACCAGTTCCCATAGACCTCACAGATGCAAGGCAATGATGTTGGAGTTGGGGCTTGGTTGCTGAGGAAGGGTCCTTGGGAGTGTGACCTTCAGGATTAAATATGGTGTTTCCCTCCCTCTCCCCTCTCTCCTCCCTATGTCGGGCCCTGAGCTCCGCCAATATAACCCAACCTAACATGGACTGAACCCTTGAAACCTCGAGAATGGTGAGCAAATAAATCTTCCTTCCTCTGAGTTGTTGTGGTCAGGTCTTTTGGGCCACAGCAGTAAGAATGCTTCCCGAAACAGAAATAAATAAATGTTACTGAACAAGGAGCACTTCTCCTTAGGACTATCCTACCTAGATGTGTAGCACACATTGACACCAGCAATTTACAGAGAACCACCTGGAAACAAGCTTCCTTGGACTCCCATTATAGTCTGCTGTTGTCTGGGCCAGTGTCACAGGCTCCCTCCTCAGGAAGGGTGACCAAAGCTGCCTTGAGCCGAGTGTGGTGGCACACACCTATTATCCCAGTACTTAGGAGGCTGATACAGAAGGATCACAAGTTTGAAGTCAGCCTCAACAATTTAGTGAGACTCTCAGAAACCTAGCAAGACCCTGTTTTGAAACAAAACATAAAAAAGGACTGGGGGTATAGCTTGGAGGTAGAATGGCCCTGAGTTCAATCCCCAGTACCACAAAACAAAATAAAACAAAAAAAAAACTCCTTGAGCACTAGCTTTTTACAAATAATTCCAGAAAGGGATTGTCCTTCTCTTCCTCAGGAGGAATACTAATTTTTAGAAGTCAAACCCAGTTGTTACCAGATTAAATGAAAACATACAAGCAAACCTTCCCAGGCTCTTACAGGTCAGTGCCCAATAATCACATTCATAGGGTTTCTCCCCAGTGTGAATTCTTTGATGTCTAGTAAAGTCAGAGCTTCCACTGAAGGCTTTTCCACATTCATCACATTCATAGAGTTTTCTCCTGCATGAATTCACCAATATTTTGCAAGGTTTGAACTTTCCCTGAAAGTCTTCCCACACTCATTGCACTAGTAACATTTTATTAAGGTATGATATTTCTTTTTTTTTTTTTTTTTGCGGTACTGGGGATTGAACGCAGGGGCGTTCTACCTCTGTGCTACGCCCCCGGCCCTATTTTTTTTTTATGCTTTATTTTGAAACCGGGTCTCACGAAGTTGCGGAGGGCCTCACTAAGGAGAGAGAGAGAGAGAGAGAGAGCTGAGGCTGGCCGCGAACCCGGATCCTCCGGTCTCCGCCTACCAAAGTACTGGGATTACAAGCGTGCGCCACCACACCCGGCTAAGGTATGGTATTTCTGATGCTAGGTACATCCTGCGCCGCTATCAAAGGTGTTATATTCGTTGCACTGAAGGGACTCCTCCCCAGTGTGATTCCGCTGATGTTTCATAAGGACTGAGCCTTGACTAAAACTTTTGCCACAATGATTACACTGATAAAGTTTTTCATCAGTATGAATTGGGAGGTGTTTAAAAAGGGTTGTGTTTCAACCAAAGGCTCTACCACACTCTTTACACTGAAAGGATTTTCCCCCTGTGTGGATACTCTGATGTACAATAAGATTGATGCACATGAAGCTTTTCCCACACTGATCACATCTGTATTCTTTTCCTTCTTCTGAACTTCCTTGATGCCTTTCAAACCTGTCCTTGCATTTACAAAGGTCTCCAAAATAGATACCCTGGAGAATGTTCCTGCCTCTGCAGACTCTACTAAATCTCACCCTCTGTGACTCGACTCCTTGAGATGCTTACTGCTTTGCCATTTCCCAGTCTCGGGCCTGATCTCACTTTCTAACATACGATATAAATCATGCAGCTCTCACCTTTTTAAATTTTTCATTATGGAAAATCTTCAACAACATATGTAAAAGTAAACGGAACAGAAATGTCACCTTTTTGAAGTGATGAAATAAACTCTTGAGGTATTATTTTTTTTTAGCTATGCTCCCCCAACAATCACTAATCAACCTTCAGTTCAGTTTAGGAAATAAAAGTTCTAGGAAGGACAGGTAAAATGGACATAACCTAGGAATAGACCATCTATGTAATGCTTATTAATAAGGGGGAATTGGGAACAATCTTTACCACCAAAAAGGGGCACAAATCATCTAATCATATTGAAAAAGTCTAGGTATAAAAAATACTTTCAATTGCAAATACAATTATAGCATAAAGGAAAAAGGACGTTCATCTTATTGCTTAGAAAGAAAACTCTTTGTCTTAATCTTTCCCAAAACTAGTTCATTGCTTGCAGAACTATTATATGCATAGTATTGCTTGAAAAAAATCTCAAAATCTGATTCCAAAAACATTTCTGACTCCAAGGACTGGGGGAAAGTTCAACTGCTTCCAAGTGTCCAGGGTCCACCAGATGCCAAGACAGCCACCCTCTTACACTCAGGGGTCTTCCGCTTTTCTCTGAAACCTCCGAAGAGGAAGGAGCCTGGCTAGGATTCGCAGAGACACGCCTGGTTGGGGTCAGGAAGCCAGAATAGGGACCAGGCACAAAGCTCCGTCTCTCTGAGAGGGGTCCCTCCAAGAGACCAGCTCGCTGCAGCCAGGACTGGAAAGGGGAAGGAGGTCTACGCCCAGCCCCAGAACAGCACAGCCGCACACACCACCGCCTCTGTGACCCCAGTCTCCACTCGCCCGGAAGTACGAGAAATACCTGGCCACTAGGCACCAGCCAACATCCGGAAGTGCCGCTGTGCCTCTCTAGGAATACGGGTCTCTATGGTTTGCTCCTTCTAGCCTGTGTCTTCCCACGCCTCTCTATGGTTAGTCTCTTTAATCCAAGAATTTGGCTGGAAAGCAGCTCCTTTCCAGGATTAGTCCAGGAATAGCCGATCGGAATAGAGGTCCTGGTAGAGAGGCCCGGGTCTTCTCTCCCCGCTTCTTCCTTTTTGCCTGGCTTTATTTCCCGCTCTCCAGCCCTCTACCCCCGCCACCCAATCCTAATTTCCAGTTGCCCCAATTTTTGTCAGTCGGCCACTTTTCATTCTTACATACTTTTCTCCCTGCTCATGCAATCATACACATTAAATTGAGGGGGGGAATACTGAGGGTTGAACCCAGGTGCGTTCTGCCTCCGAGCTATACCCCCCCCAGCCCTGTTTTATTTTTTATTCTGAAACAGAGTTTCACTACATTGTGGAGGGCCTTGCTAAATTGCTGAGGCTGGCCACGAACCTGCAATCCTCCTGTCTCGGCCTCCCAAGTACTAGGATTGCAGGTGTGTGCCACCACGCCTGGCTACCACAATATATTTCTAGTCTTTTGTCATAATGAAAAAGTCTGCAATATCTAACCTTGTATGTGATCTCTTCTGCACAGAAGATTTTTTTTTTTCCAGAACCAGGGATGGAACACAGGGGCATTCTAGCTCCAAGCTACAGCCACGGCCCTATTTTTTTACTTAATTAATTAATTAATTAATTAATTTATTTATTTATTTTTGCGGCACTGGGAATTGAACCCAGGAGCATTCTACCTCCAAGCTACACCCCCGGCCTTATTTTTTATCCTTTATTTTGAAACAGGGTCTAACTAAGTTGCTGAGAGCCTTGCTAGGGTGCTAAGGCTGGCTTCAAACCTGTGATCCTCCTGTCTTAGCCCCCCAAGTACTGGGATTACAAGTGTGTGCCACCACACCTGGTTATTTTTGATGTTTTTAAAGTTATAACAGAGCGAGACTCTTCAAGGTAATTACTTTCATATTTGTTCATCGCAAAACTTCAGGTGCCCTTCCCATTTTTCACTGATACCATACTGAAAGTTCAAAAGCCTTTTTCATATAACTTTTAAGTATTTTGTTATGAAGGTGATTATCTTCATAAGTAAAGTTTTTCTTGACTTTTGATCAGGATTTTTATGGACTATATATTAGGAGGACATTCATTCAGAATAAATCATGTCCTCATATTCTCTTAGATGCAATGGCCTTCATCAGAAGCCTCTTCATAGCTCCTATAACATCTTTGTTCCTCAGGGTGTAGATGAATGGATTGGCCATAGGCGTGATAACACAGTAGAACAGAGTCAAGACTTTGATCAGGTCTTGAGGGCCATCTCCTGAGGGCTGCATGTAGATGTAAATTCCAGGTCCATAAAATAAAGACACCACCAGTAAGTGCGACGAGCAAGTATTGAAAGCCTTGAGCCTCCCAGCAGCAGAAGGGATTTGAAATACGGTTCGAGCAATGTAACCGTACGAGACAAGAATCATGAAGAGGGGACCCATTATCAGGAGGGTGGCCACCACCGATAAGACAAGCTTGTTGACGGTGGTGTCCCCGCAAGCCATCTTGATGAGACCGGGCAGCTCACAAAAGAAGTGGTCCAACACCTGGTTCCCACACAGGGGCAGCTGGACCGTGAGCGTGGACTGCAGCAGCGAATTGGCCAGACCAGTGAGCCACGCCGTGCTGGCCAGCTGCAGGCAGAGCGCGTGGTCCATGATGACAGAGTACCTCAGAGGCTTACACACAGCCACGTAGCGATCGAAGGCCATGATGCCGAGCAGGACACATTCGGTACAGCCTAGCCAGTGGAACACATACGCCTGGGCCATGCAGCCTAGGTAGGTGATGTTCTTGTTGGGCCCCCCGAGGTTGAACAGCATTTGAGGTACCGTGGTGGTGGTGAAACAGAGATCCAGAAAGGACAGGCTGGTGAGGAAGAAATACATGGGACTCTGGAGCTGGGAATCCAGTTGAGAGACTAGAATTATAGCAATGTTTCCCATGAGTGTGAACAGGTAAGAGGTCAGGAGGACACAGAAGAGAGGAAGATCCAGCCATGGGTATTTGGTGAAGCCCGTGAGAATGAAATCCTCTGGAAAGCTTTCGTTCCTGTGCTTCATTGGATTCTGAAAGAAGGGACCTGCTAGGATCAAGGAAAGAGAAGGGTGATTTTTGAAAAATCCTGACTTGGCAGAAGTTCTGAAAAACACTAGGAAGAAATATATACTTTCGTGGGGGAGAGATGGCATACACCCTCAACAGAAATCGTAACAATAATAATGAATAAGAGAATTATTATAATTAACATTTTAAAGAAACATTTGAACAGCTGTTTCAGTACAGAAAGTGGTTTTGTACCTTTTTTCTTTTTTCTTTTTGGTACTTAGATTGAACCCAGGGGTATTGTACCTCCAAGCTACACCCCCAGCCCTTTTTATTTTTAAGTGTGTGTGTGTGTGTGTGTGTGTGTGTGTGTGTGTGGTAGTGGGGGTTGAACCCAGGAGCGTGTTACCTCTGAGCTACACCCCCAGCCCTATTTTATTTTATTTTATTTTGAAACAGGGTCTCGTTAGGTTGATGAGAGTCTCACTACTTGCTAAAGCTGTCCTCAAACCTGCAATCCTCCCGTCTCAGCCTCCCAATTACTGAGATTATAGGCATGTGCCACCATGCTAAGCTCTATTTTTAATTTTTTGAGGGGTCTCTCTAAATTGCTAAGGCTGGCCTTAAACCTACAATCCTTCTGTCTCAGCCTCCCAAGTACTGGGATTACAGGCATGCACCACCATGCCTGGTGCATTTTTTTTTCTAAATCAAAGCTCTGTGTGATAGGTTAGTAGACATAAGTTATCATCATTTTTCTGTTTGAGTCAACAAGCCAGTGGAAGGTGAGCAGTGTACTATTTTCCCAGATACCTGGCAGTCACGGGAGTATGTGTCCTTGGTTCAGTCAGATGCTCCTACCCATGATTTGAATCTAGTGAAATGATGCAAAGGAATGAGGGGGGAAGAGACTCAGAAACTCAGAGCAGCTGCCTTCTCATGGTGACAATGTCAAATGATGTGTCCCACACTGTCTCTTCCTTGGTTAGGATCTTGTCTGCATTTGCATTTTGCTTTTCTTCATTTCTATTTTTTTTTTGGCCAAGTTTTATTCTTCACTCTTCCCATTGGTTCTGGAACTGCCACTCTTCTGATATTTTCTTTCTACTTAAGTCATCAGAATTGCTCCCTTTATTTACAAGCAAGAGCTTTGACTAATACAGAAAATGGTACGAGAAAGTGAGTTGAAATATTATGCAGGTCACTTGTGTGTCAGGACACTGATAAAGAAAGAGTGGAACTCAACCCGGGTGTGGTGGTGCATGCCTGTAATCCTGGCAACTTAACGAGGCCCTCTGCAACTTATTGAGACCCTGTTTCAAAATAAAAAATAAAATAGGCCCCAGTACTACAGAAAGAAAGAAAGAAAGAAAGAAAGAAAGAAAGAAAGAAAGAAAGAAAGAAAGAAAGAAACAGATTCCAAGAATTAGAATTAGGATATATGGGACATCCTGAATGTTTATGGTACCCCACCACCCACCTTCCCTTTGTAACCAAAGCTGTCTTCTTTTGTCTGGTAAAGCTATCTTGTTTGCTATGCTATACCTCTCAAGAGAATGGAAAGACAAGCCAAATACTTGGAAAATAATATTTGCAAAAGACACATCAGATAAAAGGCTGTTACAAATATACAAAGAACTCTGAAAATGCAACAATCAAAAACTAGACAACCTAATTTTTAAAAAGGGGACCAAAGACCTTCACAGACACTTCACCAAAGAAGATATATAAATGGCAAATAAACATATAAAAAGATGCTCTACATTATATGTCATCAGGGAAATGTAAATTAAAACAACAACGAAATATCACTGCACATGGGCAAAAATGTGGAACACTGACACCACCAAATGCTGGCACAGATGTGGAGCAACCGGAACTCCCATTCATTGCTAGTGGGAATGTACAATGGTGTGGTCACTTAGAAAAGAGTTTGGCAATTTCTTAGAAAACTAAACATAGCCTTACCATATTATGAAGCAATTATACTCTGTGGTACTTCCCAAAGGAGTTTAAAGTTATTTCCACACAAAAACTTGCACACAAATGTTTATAGCTGCTTTATTCATAATTACCAAGGCTTGGAAGCAACTGAGATGTCCTTCAGTACGTGAGTGGATAAATAAACCATGGTCTATCCAGACGATAGAATATTAAAATTCAGCACTAAAAAGAAATGAGCTATCAAGCCATGAAAAGACATGGAGGAAACTTAAATGTATATTACTAAGTGAGAGAAGCCAATCTGAAAAAGTTACATACTGTATGCTTCCAACTATGTGACATTCTGTAAAGTGTAAAACTACGGACACAGTAAAAAGATCAGTGAGCCTAGCGTGGTGGTGCATGACTGTAACCCCAGTACTTGAAAGGCTGAGACAGGAGGATCGCAGGTTGGAAGCCAGCCTCAGGAACTCAGTGAGGCCCCTCAGCAACTTACCAAGACCCTGTTTCAAAAATAAAAAATAAAACAGGGCTGGGGGTGTAGCTCAGAGAAATGAGGAAGTTCTCTTCTTATCTTGCGCCTGTACTTGAAGTTGGAGTATGTCTCTCTATGCACATCCCATACCCCTTACCCAGCTGGTTGGACCTTCGTCCAGCTCTGAGTCAATGCTCTATTTGTGCCACTTTGGATGACTGTATCAAACACAAGGAACTCTCCTGACTAATTCCATTCAGATCTGCCTTTTCTTTCCTTTCCTCTTCCCTTCTCTTCCCTTCTTCCTTCCTCCCTTCCTCCCTTCCTCCCTTCCTGCCTTCCTTCCTTCCTTATAAGGTGCTCTGGCAGACACTGCTTGCTCTGTAGTCCCGCCATGGAAGGTTGCTGCATTAGGCAGCTCCCTAAAAACTATTCCATGATTCCAACCATGGAAGGTTGCTGCACCAGGCAGCTTCCTGATGAATAGTCTTCTCGCATGAAAATGACAGAATATCTGATATAATAATTTGGAGATAATTTAATAATATAGGGGTCAGGGAGGAGATAAAGATGACAAATTCTCCTGGCCTTCTATAGCCAGGGCCCTTCTTATATTAAGGCTTAAAACAAAGCAAATGGAAAGAAGATCACAAGTTAAGACCAGGGAGTGGCAAAGTGAACGTTTCAGGAGAATAGGAGGTCATCAATGTCCACCTTTCAGTCCCATCCAGTCCAAGGAAGCTTGTCCGCATGCGGACAATTTCCACTTAGCATGTACTGTGTACATGGTTAAGCCGGTCCGAAATGGTGACCTCATTGCATGGGCTAAGATGGCCCCCAACACTTCTTTCCTTCCTTTTTTTGTCACCTATGAAATAATGCATCTACTCTTCATTATTTTACTTTGCTCTTACTGGTTTTGCCTTTATGCACTTATTTATACGATTTCATCTTTGTTTTATAATAATTCAATGAGATAGTTCAAAACACATGTTCATGTCTCTCATTTTCATAGATTTTGATTCCCTAAGCCCTTGCTGGACCCAGGAATTGGCATTTCCAGCCAGTATTTCAAATGATACAAGCAGCCTTTGGATTATATTTTCATAAATAGTCATACCTTAGGAAGTTATTTATTCAATAAGAGTACTTTAGTGCCTACTATATATTAGTCACTGTTCTAGGAACTGTGGGCACACAGTTGAATAAGATAGATATTGCTCCCTCTCAGATCTTATAGTATAGTTGAAAAGGACAGAAACTAGACACATAAGGAAATAATTTTATACTAGCTCATGTGATGATAAGCACCGGAGGGAAAAAAACTTATAATAAGAAGAGATAAAGCATTCAAAAGGGATTTTTAATTTTTATGTAGGGACGTTAATGAAATCGTCCCTGGAAGTGACATTTTTTAGTAGGGACCTGAAAGAGGAGAGGGAATGAGGCATAAGGAATTGGGGGGAAAGTGTTGTTGGTGGCGGGTACAGCATAAATCCTGAAGCAGAGGTGTGCTGAATGTGACTGAGTAGATGCAAAAATATATTGCAACATAATTGTAGCCTGCCTGTCAGAACAAGCAAAAATTGTAATTATCCATTTTAGAGAAGAAAACGAGAATAGAAGAATGGAGAGGCCATAAGAATTTCATCCTTCTTCCAAACTGTATGTCTTCATCTCCTCACTGATAACAACCTCATATCTCCAAACCTGATTTCCAGATGGCAGAGATGTCCTCCAAGATTATCCTAGGAATGGAAGAGTCAAATTTCCCCTACATCTCCTCCACCTCCTGCCTAGAAAATATTGTATTTTAGCACTTCACATTTGCAAAAAGGGGTGATAACTGTAAGAAATGATATAAAAGAAATAAAATGCACGGCTCTTTCCTTTGAAGACCCCATAAACTAATCATGGATGTCAATATTTCATAAGATGAAATGTGTATAAAAGAAAATTAGCATACCTACAATTCCCTAAACATAAGTGTAGTCTTAAATTCAGAGAATATATTGGCTGATTATCCAGTTATTTATTTATACAATCACTTATGAAATTAATATTACTTATATGTCTATCAAGCACAGAGCACTGTGTTAAAGAAAAGAAGAACTTGCAACCATGAAACATGTATAGATCAATAGAAAAGTGAGGGCTATTTAAAGACTATGAAATCATAGTTTAAATTAAGAATAGTAGCCGGGAGTGGTGGCACACGCTTGTAATCCCAGTACCTGGGAGGCTGAGACAGGGGGATCACAGGTTCGCGGCCAGCCTCAGCTACTTAGTGAGGTCCTCCGCAACTTAGTGAGACCCTGTTTCAAAATAAAGAATAAAAAATAGGGCTGGGGGTGTAGCTCGGAGGTAGAATGCCCCTGGGTTCAATCCCCAGTACAGCAAAAAAAAAAAAAATGTCCTCATTTGTTTCTGGATTTTGGGAATTGTTTTTGCTATATGATCCTTAAATTGACTTTTAGAGAATTGATGTTTGATCACTTGATATGCCCTCCCTTCATTCCTTTCTCCTAGACAACTGGAGCTTTGGGACACAAGTCTGAGATGGAGATGAACAGGTGACAGCTGGTGGTTTGGCATAATGAGAATTTGGTTAGCTCACTGAAGCCTCTTAGCCTGGCTGATCTTGTGCAACCTAGAACTCCCATTTTCTCTCTCAAAACCAAATTTAAAACAATAGCAGCATATCTAGGCTGGTGCTGGTAGAAAGAAATATCACCAGAACATACCTCTTTTCATTTGGACTTATATTAAGCAAGCGTCATTGACTCTAGAAACCTATTCAGGAGAAAGGTTGTCAAAGGATCAGATTTTCCAGGTCCCAGGAGAGGGGAACAGGTAAAATCAGGCCGGGGCTCCAGCAAGAACCTCCAAAGAACCTCCAATGTGGTCAGTGGGGGGAATGAATTCTGAAGGCAGAGAATCTCTCTCGTGCTTCCAAGGATGCCTCGGAGGCAGATAAAACCAGTTCTCACCCAGTGTGCCAGCCATCCCCTCGAGACTGCCATTGGTGAACGAACCTCCCTAGAGAAACACCATCAGTCTCGTATTTACCATTTTGGTGATGATTATAGATTGCATCAGTTTTCTGCTCATTAATCTCATTTTAGTAGCAAGGGAGAGTGGGATTTACTCTACTGAGTTTCAGAAAGCAAACATATACTATGTTAATAACAAGTGAAACCGTACTTTAACACATCCTAGGTACTTTCCATGAACTGTCTCCTCATCCTCCTGACATCGCACTGAGGTGGGCACTATTATTATCCTGCTTTTAGAGCTGAGGAACTTGAGGCTTGAAGAAAGGAAGTAATTTTCCCAAGGTTTACAAGGCTCTCACATTTGCAGAATTTGAATACGAAGTGAATGCTTTGCAAATGTCAAGAATAAATAATGGGTTTCTTTGTTTTGTTTTTTGGTGGTACTGGGGATTGAACCCAGGGGCATTCTACTTCTGAGCTACACCCCCAGCCCTATTTTATTTTTTATTTTGAAACAATATCTCACTAAGTTGCTGAGGGCCTGGCTAAGTAGCTGAGGCTGGCCGCGAACCTGCAATCCTCCTGTCTCAGCCTCCCAAGTACTGGGATTCCAGGCATGCATCATCACGCCCAGCTAATAATGGTTTTTTAATGCTAGTATTTGGTCTATTTGGCTTATTTGGTCTTTTCAATCATACTGAAAAGTCCTTGGGGACAAGATTCATGTCCTCATTTTCCACTGGCTTAAGCACCGTGCTAGTTGAATGAAGAGCCTACTTTTGTTTCTGACATAAGCCCATACAATTTCAACCCTTCTCCATCACATGCAGAATATCTCAGAGTAAATCACTCCCCAGGGCAAAGTAGAACACAAAGTACTTTAAAGGCCAAATCCTCATTTCACTGTCAGATAATACTTTTATGTCAATGCGTCTTCACATCCGCAAAGATCCTTTTCCCAGGCTGCTCTTCAGAAGTTATTAGATACTGTCATAAGGAAGCTGTTTTTCAGAGATACAATATATAACCCCACTTCTGCCTACTTTTTTTTTCGGTACTGGGGGTTGAACCCAGGAGCATTCTACCTCCAGGCTACACCCCCAGCCCTATTTTTTATTCTCTATTTTGAAACAGGGTCTCACTAAGTTGCAGAGGGCCTCACTAAGTAGCTGAGGCTGGCCGCGAACCAGGATCCTCCGGTCTCAGCCTCCCAAGTACTAGGATTATAAGCGAGTGCCAGCACACCTGGCTCTTCTGCCTACTTTTGGATTTAAACCCTCGGGGGATGAACAGACTGTGTCCAAGGCAGAGCAGATAGATGGAGCCTAAGAGACGGAGAAGATGCAGTTTGTCCACATGGTCTGTGAGTCCTTCAGGGAGCACTTCCTACATGTCTGAGGTTTTAGTTAGTGTGTCCTTCCTCTAGGAATAAAATGAGTTAAACAACTGTGTACTCCATTGGTCTCTTCTCACAGAGAGGAAATAACAGGAAGTTATTGAGGCTTCCTCGCCCAGGGGCCTACGGTTTGAGAGCAGTCTAAATTGCTTAACTTTATCTCTGTGACCATAAACTTCATCCTTGATGCTAATCAAATGAAAGACGGACGCCACGAGAAAACCATGGGATTCCGAGTCAGGCTAGGGTTTGAAACTGAACTTTGCCACTTACTGTGTTACCGTGAACGCTGAACTTGTTTCCTCATCTTCAAAGAGCTGATTATAATGCATATTTGACAGAAGTGTTGAGTTAAATAGATTGTTGTCTATAAACACCTGGAACATAGTAGACTTCCAATAGCCATCTTCTCCTCTCCCCTTGACAATAATAGAGTAAATTAATATTCATGCTGGGCGTGGTGGTGCATGCCTGTAATCCCAGTACCTGGGAGGCTGAGATGGGAGGATCACAGGTTCGAGGACAGCCTCAGAAAGTAGTGAGACTCTTATCAACCTACTGAGACTTTGTTTCCAAATAAAAAATAAAATTGGGCTGGGGATGTAGCTCAAAGGTAGAATGCCTCTGGCTTCAATCCCCAGTACCACAAAAAGATAATAATAATATTCATGAATCAGTACAGAAATGTCGATGGCATAGGTTCATTTCTCTGTCTGTGTGTGTGTGTGTGTGTGTGTGTGTGTGTGTGTG
>PVJS01032011.1:0-23044 GCA_004027185.1 Glis glis | reverse complement strand
AAGGGTAAGAAAGAAGTGAATCTATGGAATTACTGTCATAAACAATGTGTATATATGAGATTATACCAACATCATTCTCAGTGCTACATGTGGGGGGGGCGGGGGGGAGGGACACCAAGAGCTGTGTGCATGTATGTTAACACCAAACTGATACTCATTGTAATGTGAGACTACAATGCACCAATAAAAACATTAAAAAAAAGGAAAGAGCCAGACAAAATTAGAAACTTTGCAATAAATCCAGGGACTTTTAAAATGACATTCAGAGCTGGGCTTGGTGGTGCACGCTTGTAATCCCAGTACTTGGGAGGCTGAGACAGGAGAATCTAGGTTGGCCGCCAGCCTCAGCTACTTAGTGAGGCCCTCCACAACTTAGTGATACTCTGTTTCAAAATAAAGAATAAGAAATAAGGCTGGGGGTGTAGTTCAGAGGTAGAATGCCCCTGGGTTCAATCCCCAGTACTGCCAAAAAAAAAAAAATAATAATAATATAAAATGACATTCAGCTCTGCACTACCTCAGAATAGCAATTGTATTCAGAAAGTCTTTCTCTTACATAGTGTACAAATTCTTATTTATTCCAAATTAACTACTAAGGGCTAGTGATCCCACTGGACATTTCCACATAAATTTATGTTGAATCTGTAGCATAATTTGCTTTATTTATTTATTTATTTTTTTGCGGACCGGGGATTGAACCCAGGGGCGTTCTACCTCCGCGCTACACCCCTGGCCCTATTTTTTATACTTTATTTTGAAACCGGGTCTCACGAAGTTGCGGAAGCCTCACTAAGTAGAGAGAGAGAGAGAGAGAGAGACAGACAGACAGGGAGAGACAGAGAGAGAGCTGAGGCTGGCTGCGAACCTGGATCCTCCGGTCTCCACCTCCCAAAGTACTGGGATTACAAGCGTGCGCCACCACGCCCAGCCATAATTTGCTTTATAAGAAACAAAATTTTAATACAAATGATTGATTATCTAATGCTGAAATATCAGACATCTTTAGCAGATTGATAGGGAAAAATTAGGAATACCAGAGCTTTGGGGGATTTTAAATCAAAATAAATGAACAATGCAGGTAATAAATATATGCATCACCTCCAAAAGTTGTATCCTTTCCCTTTCTGTCTTTTTATGTGAAATCTTGTTGTTGTTGCTGTTACTAATTATACTTCACCTGGAGGAGGACTTGAAGGAGGTGCTGCGCTCTAAGGCCGGCATTGAGCTCATCACCGAGGACGATGTGAGGCCCGAGAAGCAGAAGAGAAGCTGGGGCTGCGGCGGAGCCCCATCAAGAAAGTCCGGAAGTCGCTGGCTCTTGACACTGTGGATGAGGATGTGAAGCTGATGATGTCATCGCTGCCCAAGACTCTGTCCTTGCCGACAAATGTCCCGTCCGGCTCCTCCAGCCTCAGCCTGCCAGGTATGAAGAGGACAACAGCCTGCTCAACCAGGGCTTCCTGCATGCCAAACCTGAGAAGGCGGTGGTGGTCCAGAAGTCCCAGAGCCAGTTCCCGCCCCGGCCCCGGCCCCAGCCCCTATGGCCAGCGCCTGGAAGACTGTGGCCTGCGGGGGCACCAGGGACCAGATCTTCATGCAGGAAAAAGCCCGGCAGCTCCTGGGCCGCTTGAAGCCCAGCCACACCTCTCGGACCCTCATCTTATCCTGAAGGGCTCGGAGGGCACACGTCTCTTCTCATGTTTACAGGGGTGGGGGGAGGGAGGGTTTGAATTTGAGGGTCACACTCAAGTGACCACCTACAGGGAGCCTTCTGCCGCCCACCCCTCAGACTGCTCAGGTGGCGGTAGGTGGGCCACACTGTCATGTCTCCAAGTCCAGCTGCAGGCAGTTCCTGGTGCTAACAGAACAAAATCCCGCTCCTGGGCCTGCCTGTCCCCTCTGCCATGCCCCAGGATGCCCCCTTACCTTCTGTCGAGCTCTGGTAGGCCTGGCCTCTGCAGACCCCACTTAGGACAGGCCAGGTGGGCGCTCCTTTTCTCAGCCTCTGCTGGTACTTTTCGCTTGCAAGAATAAAGTTGCCTTTCTTGTGCCAAAAAAAAAAACAAATTTAAAAATTTAAATTTAAATTTAAAAATTTAAAAATTAAAACCAAATAATCTCATTGGGTTTAATATGTATGCTTCCTAGTCTTTGACCTACTGAAGCTTTATACACTGGTTGTAGAAAGTGATATTCTGCTAAATCATATTTAAGGCTACGAAAAAATGTTGGTAATTCCAAATCATTCATGTTTCCTTTTATACCCTCCTTCAGCAACCACTATGGTCTTAGTCATGTGACTTAACATGGCCAACGAGTCATCAGCAAATATGAACTCAAGTGGAGGTCTGTCCTTGCATATATTGGTTTCTTTCTTGAAGCCCAGGATGCTCAAGATAGCTTTCTGGAAATGTCAGGTAGAGGAAAATTAAAGTACTTGAACTGACAGCATGAGACGACTGAGTTTGTGGTTATTTGAGACCAGCCAGCCACCAGATGACCTGCTAACTGGCTGCATCTGCATAAGTAGGTCAAGTCAACATAACATGAAGCAAAGAAAAGCTATCTCAGGGAAGTTCCACCTGCATTTCCTTCTGGATCCCATCCTGCTCCCTCTTCCTCCTCATTCATAATATTGAAATTGGCATTGGTAGCCTCAGGAGTGTACACAGGATTGTTTGAACTATTTCCTTCATCAAGTCTCCCCTTTCTCCTCACCACTTCCCCCCCGCCAAGTCTACTTCTACTATTCTACTGGTATCTCTCCTCATTTATCTGGTCCCTTTTGTTTCTCACTTTCTTTCTCGCTTCCACATATGAGAGAAAACACAGGACCCTTCACTTTCTGAGATTGGCTAATTTCACTTAGCATAATATTCTCTAGTTCCATCCATTTTCCTGCAAATGACATAATTTTGTTCTTCTTCATGGCAGAGTAAAATTCCATTGTTTGTATATACCACAGCGTTGTAACCCATTCATCTGTTGCCAGACATCTAGGCTAGTTCTATGATTTGGCTATTGTGAACTGTGCTGCTATAAACATGGATATTCATGCTCCAATATAATATTCTGACTTCAATTCCTTTGGAAAGATACCCAAGAGTAGTATAGCTAGGTCATATGATGGTTCCATACCCAATCTTCTGAGGAACCTCCAAACTGATTAAGTGTTCCTATTTCTCCACATCCTTGTCCATATTTATTATTGTTTGTATTTTTGATGATTGCTACTCTAATGGGAGTTAGGTGGAATCTCAGTATAGTTTTGATTCTTGTTTTAAGCCACTAAGTTTTAGAATGATTTGGTTAGTACCACTAGCACTCTTTTTTCATAGCACTATTTGTTTCATCGTCTGCTAGAAAGTTCACTTGTAATTGCCCTAAATGTAGGTAAGTTTTTTGACATTATCTGCAGAAAGACATTAGTTAAGCTACTCTGAGACTCAAGTGGCTAGTCAGGAGAAAAGGAATAATATCATTATCTTTCTGCTTACATTTTTTAAAAAAATTACAGAGGTCACTGAGTTTATCTTCTTTTCCATCCATAGAGATGTAAATTTGTCAGGTTAAATGACTTGCTAAAAGTCAGAAGAATACTAATTGGCAAAAATTGAATTAACTTCTGTTGTATAATCTATTCCTTGAATAATTGGAAATGCAGGACATCTAAAAGAGTAATGTATGAAAATAGCCAAGAACTGTGGTTAGAAACTATAACAGTAATTTTGTGGAAATGATAAGAATAATGGAGAAAGAAATATACTGTGAAAATATTATATTTGATATGGTTTTGGAATTCTCACTCTTAGATAACATTCTTGCTTTCTATTCTATTGAGAAAATAGGAGCAATAAGAAAATAATTTCCATATACTCTTATTACTAAATATATAAACCTTTCTATATCTGATTTGAAGTCTTTGTCTCTTCATCTATCATTGTAGATTTAATATTCAGTTATTGTCCTTTGTCTAGCATTCTGTCCCTATTTGCCTGTACAAAAACTTTAGAGATTCTCTTCTTTCTGTCTTATAGCATCAATTTTTCCTGCTCCACTGGATTATCTATTGACATACAACTATGCTGTCACTTTTCTTGGCTTACAAAAGAAAAGAAAATCCCTTGACTCCTTATTCTCCCCCATTTTTTTATCCCATTTTCCCCCCTTATAGCAAAACATCTTTAAAGAAATTCTGTAATCATTGATTACACTTCTCTTCTCCTTTTCCCTAGAAATCACATCAGTTTTGGGTACTTATCACTCCAACAAAATAGCTCTTGTGAAACACATGAAGGACTTCTGTGTTGCAAAAGACAGTGATCAAGTCTTGATTTTCATTTTACATAATGTGAGTAATCTTTAACCCCAATGATGACTTCTACTTTTGGAAATATATCTTATGTGGATTTTAGTAAACTATTATCCTCATCCAATTTCATAGCTTTAAGTGGCATCTAAATGTTTGTGAACATCAAAGTATATCTTCATCCCAACATCTCACTTAAACTTCAAACTTGCTCATCCATTCATCTATTCAATACATTGAATGTCTAGCAGACATTTCACACTTAATGAGCTCAAACCTAAGCTCTTGAATAGGTGGTAACTGCATTCCGGTTGTTTAGATACAAAATTATGATGTCATCCTATTTTCGTTGTTCCTTATATCAGCAAATCCTGTTCTACTTGAAAACATTTATGGAAATGCTTCTATCACCACCACTCTCATTCAATTCAATGTTATTTACCTCCTGGTTTATTTCAGTAGCCTTTTCATTAGTCTTCCTTTTTATACTTTCCATAGAGGCAAACTACATTACAACTAAATTAAAATATCTACACCACTCTAATAATCAATATGGCTGATGCATTTTTCTTGAGGAATTGGAGCATGGTGAAAAGAACACTGATTTTGGAATCAGCAGGTGTGGGTTCAAATTCAGATTCTATTGTTTACCATAAGCATAACTATGGGTAAATCATGAACAATTTCAGCCACTGTTCTCTTTGTGAAATATGAGTGTCATTTGCTCTCTACTCCACAGAGGTCCTAAGAGAAGTTAAAAATACACACAAAAAAAACCTGTGAATGTGAAATTTGTGAAGTGCTACCTAAATAAAAATTATTATAATTAAAATAATAAAAATAATTGATGATATAATCACTATTATAATAGAATAAATGGATACATATTTTACAATATTTCCTCAAGTGTCCTGACATTATTAACAATACTTTCAGACTAATAGAAGCCATAATATAATAATCACTTCACAGAATATACTCTACAAAATGAATGGGGGGAAGGGGAGAAGAGAGTAGCACAGCCATTTTAGATGGGTTTGGAGAGATTTATTGGGCCCAGAGAGCAATCTGCAGTCCAGTAAATTGGCATTTGAGGGGTGTCACAAATAATAATGTACTACATCTTGCACTACAACGCACAGGTGTCTAAAGGCTATTACAATCCAAGCATTGAACTAAAATCGTATGAAGGTAATAGCATGGCCACTATGAGAAGGGTACTCAGAAAAGAGCTTTTTAAAAAATCTATTTAGTACAATCACTGCTACCTTAAGTCCAATAAAACCAGAGAAACTCAAGAAATTAAATTATCTGCTCCCAATTCAACCACTGCTACTTTAAGTAATAACCACAGGATAAAATGATTGTGTATCAGAAAGGTGTCTAAAACCTTGGATTTATTAAATTCGTGTATGAGAGACTGTTGAAACAGGCCTGAGGATCTAGAAGATGCTGGGCTTCTTCATGTTAGGCTACTTTTAGAATGAGTTAAATAAGACTTTTAAGATAAGAATTTTGGTATGAAGTAATTTTTTGAATACTCAGTCTGAAATATCCTTTAGGTTAATAACATAGGCATGAAATATTTGATGTACACCTTTTGTAGACTGTGTCTTTGCATAATTTCCAGAATAATGGTTCTGTTAGATTCAAGTGATTACTTTTTTAGTGGGAACTTCCCACAAACACAGGTTCAGTTTTCAATAATATGTATTTGACACTTTTTCTGTACTACACTCAATTATATATAGCATCATACTTTATTCCTTTGGAAAAAGATGCTTAATAAGTCTAGAAATGCTGTTCAGGTATTTGGATACATAATTATTTTTATGGGCAGAAATTGAAGAACCCAAAGTACTTTAAAGAAGACAAAATGTGTCAGGGTACCAGAAGCATGCATGCACACATTGCTCATTTAGCCCTCCCTCAAATCCCACCCTATTCCCTCCCCCTACAATGCACCAATAAATGTAATAAATAAAACAAAAAAAGAAGACAAAATGGCACTGTAATTGTCATTTTTATAAAGCCTTTTGGTTGTTAATACCAGTTTCAATATATGCTGGGAATTATGCTGTTGGAGCTAAAAAGGTGAGCAAGAAAGAGATGGTTCCTGATCTATTGTACTTTTGTGAGGTTTTCAGAAACACGTCCTCTTTTTTTCTGAGATATGAGATTCTATTTCCCTCTCTTGCATCCTTTGAAACTTCTCTTTTCTTCACGCATTTTTTTTGAGGTCCTGCTAAATTTGAATTCTATTTCAAGTTGACTCCTTTTTATGTGGGGATTTACTCTAGAGGGGATTTTCAGGTGGTCAGTTTTAAAAGCTCATGGTATTCTGATGGCTCCAGCTTCTTTCAACATGACAATGGACTCCTTGCAATTATTCATTCAATTTTCAAATTAAAAAATTTCCAGTTTTCCTGAGGTAGGGATGACAAATAAATAAATGAATATATATATATATATATATATATATATATATATTTTAAGGTATACAGTGTGATAATTTAATATGTGTATCATTGTGAAATAATTACCATATGATGACTACAGTTAATAATACTGTATTCTATACTTGAAAATAAACAGGAGTAGATCTTTTTCATAAATTATTTTCATTGGTGTATTATAGTCTCACATCATACACACAATACTTGGTAAGCTTCCTCCCCTTTTCCCTCCCCACTCCCTCCCCTTCCCCATACATGGTATTGAGACTGGCATTAGTATTCTCACATATGTACATAACTTCAATAGAAGTGTTTCCTTCATTAATTCCCCCCCCCACCACCAATCCCCCCTAGACCCACTTCCATAACTACACTGGGGTTTCTCCTCCATTATCTAAAGTCCATCTTGTGTCCCGATTATTCCCTAGAGAGAAAACATATGATTTCTCATTTTTTTGTGATTGGCTAATATCATTTTTTTTTTGTGGTACCGGGGATTGAACCCAGGGGCGTTCTACCTCCGCGCTACACCTCCGGCCCTATTTTTTTATACTTTATTTTGAAACCAGGTCTCATGAAGTTGTGGAGGGCCTCACTAGGTAGAGACAGAGAGAGACAGAAAGAGACAGAGAGAGAGAGAGAGAGAGAGAGAGAGAGAGAGCTGAGGCTGGCCGTGAACCCGGATTCTCAGGTCTCCGCCTCCCAAAGTACTGGGATTACAAGTGTGCACCACCACGCCCGGCTGTGACTGGCTAATATCATTTAACATGATGTTCTCCAGTTCCCTCCATTTTTGCTGAAAGTTACATAATTTTGTTCTTTATTGTTGAGTAGAATTCCCTTGTCTGTATATCTCATAACTTTGTAATCCATTCATCTGTTGATGGACACCTAGGTTGACTCCACAATTTGTTTATTATGAATTGTGCTTCTATAAACATGGATATGTGTATATTACTATAGTATTCTGATTTCAGTCCCTTTGGAAAGATACCCAGGAGTGGTGTAGCTGGATCATATGGTGGGTCCATTCCCAGTTTCCTGAGCAATCTCCCCACTGATCTCCATAGCAGCTGCACTAATTTGTAATCCCACCAGCAGTGTACAGAGTTGACAGGAGTAGATCTTAAGTGACCTCACCTTACAATGAATCTCAAGTTGGAGTTTCAGTGAAGGCTCTCACCTTGACTCTCTGTGCTTTTTCAAGTCCCTAGTGGCCATTGCGGGTCCTCCTGTTCCACCCTTGCTTTTCCTTTGCTTCCTCCTGCAGAGCTGTGGCTACCACACAGGTCTTTCAGAGGTCACTGTTTGTCCACACCGGCTCCTATTTGGAGTTTGGAGTCACAGATACATTTTCACCTCTTTTTCATGTTGATACTGTCTGTGGATTTTGCTTTTCTTTTCTAGTTTCATTCTCTCTTTTTATGGGGGATTCAAGGAGATTCAAAAACTCTGCCACTGTTGACATCTTCCCAGAATTTAAAACATGTATTTTTGAACTTGTCTGGACAAGTAGTGAATCTCTAGGGATGGAATAAAGCTAAGATTTATACACACGCCAGAAGTTATAACTAACAGCACAGCTGGTCTGCACATAGGACTGGAAACTGTGAACCAGGCAGTTGTTTATCAATATCAGAATGTTTTTATTCTTGGAAAGCTTTCTTTCAGGCTGTTAAATCTACACTCAGTAGCACTCCATGAATATGTATATATACATATAGACTGCAGACAAAAAACACACATACAATTTTGGAACTGAGAATCAAAAAAAAATGTTACATTACCACCTGTGTCTAATTAAATATTTGTGGTAATTTAATATAATTAAAAATTAAACAACCATTTGGCGCCGGGTAATATATCATATTTCCTACATCAGTTATGTACTTCAATATGCTCTCTTGTTGTTTTTTTTTTTAACTTGGACTTGATGTTAAAGCTTCTACTATTGTTTACTCTAGTTTGTAGAATTTTCCATTGACTGTACCTTCTTCCATCTCTCTTTCTTCTCCTCTTCATCTAGTTTATTCTTTCTCATTCTCAGATCTTAGCTTGAATCTCATTGTCTTAAAAAGGCCTTTCCTGATCACTACACACTCCATCTGAAAAATCAGTTTAGAGTCTTATTCTTAGTAATAATAATTAGTTCTTTAGTGGCACCTAGCCAGTATCAGTGCTTGAATAAACAAATGAACAGTGAAGCACTGATCTCCTTAAGAGTTTTAACCATGTGATCTGAAAAATAACATTGTCAACCATTTCTAAAGAAAATATTGAGCCACATATCACATAGCTTCAACCACTTCTTTCATGGCTGAAACTCCATGCTGTGTGACTCGATAGATGAGTTTATTAGAATAGGAATTATATCCATATCTTCTCTTTAAAGGCCCAGAACATTTGTCGTGTAAAATTCAGCACTCTCACTATTATTATTTCTCTCCAGTTGTTTTATTATCATGCTGAGAACAACTCCCCCATAATACTTATATACATTATCCTACTCCACTGTAGACTTAGGGCTGGGCAGCTAAATCAAGTTTACTTAATCATAACTTCCTTGCAGAGATGAAATCAGCATCATGTGTAGCTAGTACTTTCAACAGAGGAACTATTGACTTCAGAGATGTGGTCAGCCATGTTCTATCATGTGGACTTGTAATAAGAAAAAGTGATATTCTATGAGAAAGAATTATGATACAGTCTTGTAGAGATGCAGAAATGAGAGATGGGAGCATTCTTTTGCCATCGGTGGCCCAAGTTACACTTTACTTCTGAGACCTGACTGAATCTGGATCCATAGCCTTCATAATACATTTTTTTGGTGGTGGTGGTACTGGGGATTGAACCTTGGGGCATTCTACCTCTGAGTTACACCTCCAGCCCTATTTTAGTTTTAATTTTGAAATAGGGTCTCACTAAGTTGCTGAGGGCCTTTCTAAGTTGCTAAGGCTGGCCTTCAACCTGCAATCCTACTGTCTCAGCATTCCAAGTACTGGGATTACATGTTTTGAGCACCACACCCAGCTTCATAATACATTCAAAAACCATTTCTTTCTCTTCTAGTATTATCTAATTTAGTGGGATTTTTCTGGTGGTAATCTGCATAAACCTATTAAAACCTGTTGAATGAGCATGTGACAAAAATTTAAGGGTTTTAAACTCAGGTGGCTCTCAGTTGAGGACATAAGCAGCCATTTTGACAAGAGAATTCTCCACAGAACAGTTGATTATGTTATATAGGAATTTATATAATTATTCAGAAACTGTTGTTTGTCAATTAATATCAAAAGTGAACTTGATTTTCATCTAAGCCACTTAGCCAAGTCTTCAGCATCTTTCAGACATGTCATCCTTTCAGAGTAGCCCTGCTAAGTCAATACCAGCTTCAGAGCTCCTCAGAAGCAGTAGTGTTAATATAGGCTGAGACTGTCTGGGGTCTACTTTTAAATAATTAATACAGTTGTTTAACTTCCTCCTGGTCTATCGTGGCACTACTAAGAGATGGGGATATCAGAAAAGGATTGGGTCTAAATATCAAATAGTTATCTCTGCCGCTGGCCATAGAAACCAGCTGGGACAGGAGATAAACCTAACTCTGTGCAGCTTCAAGGAGCTCTTTTGCTCTTGCTGTTATCACAGAAACTCCCCATGGAGGTTTTCTGAAGCCTAAACCACTGAGAAAATTTGAGCCTGACTCTTTTATTGATTCTATACTCAAATATTCCTAAAGGTTGATTTTCATACCATATGCCTGGAACAAATATCAGTCAAAGACAGAAAAATTTGTCAAACAAACTTTGGTTTGTGTAACTAAGGGATTACTTTCTTTAATGGTAAACTCTAGGTGGAATCATATTGAGAAATAAAAACAAAGATTAAGTCCTTAGTAGGTAGTAGCTGCTCTGGCAAGTCAGAGCAGACCAACAGTATGGTAGATAATTATCTCCCAATGTGGAAACAGATTGAAGAAGAGTTGCTGGATGAACAGGCCTTTTCAGTATAATTTGCACCTGTCTCTTTTTGCTGATCCAGGGCAATTTTCAACTTGCCAGGATTGATCCAGTTTTTCTCATTTTAATTGTTTGACAATATAAACAATACCTCCTTTTACTCTTTTTGCATGTTTGTGCTATTACAACATCAATGCTAAGTGAATAGAAGGAAAATACTCAGGTTTATAAGATCATTAATGGACTAATTATAAACATCTAATTAGTGTTTAAATCAGGATCTTGAAGAACAAGCTATAGCAATCTGCATCAGAACATGTGAATTTAAATGACTAAAAATTTCCAAATTACCCTCTTCTAATAATTACTGAATGTTTAAGTGGCTTATGTTTGTATATCCATATGTATGAAGAGTCAAATACCTTTGAACTATTTTCATGACTAATTTTTTAATTCATTTTATGTTTTATACTTTATACCTTTCTTGTTCTGTTTAGAGTCATTAAGCATGAAGCCTACATGGTTAAAATTGCTATGAGTTTTCAAGTGTTGTCCCTAGTTGCTATTACCATGGCTAATGACACCACAGAAACAATTATAATCACACGGAAAAGAGCAAACTGGATATTTTAACCAGAATAGAGTAGATTAAAATGGGACTAACAAGCCTTGGGTGGAAACCTATATTTAAATAAGAAATGTCTCCTTTTCCTGGAAATGAGATTTTCCCTTTAAAGGCATTGTTTGTGACTCTGTTAGCATGCAATGCCTATATATCATGGTTTTCAGCATACTCTTGAAGCATAGGAGAACTTTGTCATAATGAAATGTCATTTCTTCCTAAAAGTCATGGACATTTAAGTCTGTGGAAGTAATGAGGCTGATATCATCAAAATATCCCCTACTCCTGAAAATTAAATGTTTGTATTGATTTTTGCAAGTAGGCCAAAGTCAGCATTTTATCATAATTTCTTATGGATTTTCCTTTATCCATGGAAATAAAGCTATTAACTCTTAGTCTGAGCTTTAGCATTTTTTGACTTTGCTAAAATTTGTATTATAATGTTAAGTTTCTTGCCAGTCACTAATTTTAAGCCCTTTTAAGTACTTCATTACTCTTTTTAACTTAGGTACCAGCTGTCAGAGCAAGATGTGAGTTATCATGGCATATGCAGAATTGGAAAACTTTAATTTTAGGTGTTTCTGTTTCAGTGTATGAGGCAGGGGTCAACATGGTAACCATGCTGCATATAGTAGGGATTTGCATAATAGAAAGTCTGTTTCTTCAGTTCCAGTGGTCATGAACTATTTGACTAAGAGAGCAACTCTCCTGAGCTTCTCTCTAAGTAGAAAATGTGGAAAATAAAGAGGTAATGAAATAATTCATATAAAGGAGTTTTGAAAATTACATAGAGTAAAGCAAAGGTTGGAGACTATTGTTATTTTACTATTATATTGTACATTTAACTTGAATATGGTGAGTGCTTTTTTTTCTTTGACCTATATAGAATAGGACTCAATTCATCCAGAAATATTCCCAAGTTCCACATGAGAAAATTATGTCTCAGAATTTCAGGAATGGGAGATACCTGAACACCTTGTTCTTTTGGGCACACAAAGGGGAAAAACAGCTTAAAGTAGTATGATCTTTTTATATAACAAATCCCATTGGCCTTAACTAATGATCTTTTGAGTTGTTTAAATTAATACAGAAACAATTTAAATATTTTAATATTCTGATTCAAGATAGACTAATGAAAAGAAAAACCATTTCTTTTAAATAAAAGTGAAATAATAGAAAAAGTCATATTACCTCTTTTTTTTCATTGAAGTCTGATTTTCATACAGAAATTCTGGAATTAAAATAATCGAACACATGGTTCATAACCTGTAAAGCTGGGCTGTAACTCAGTGGTGGGGCTCTTGCATAACAAGTAAAAGGCCCTGGTTTCAATCCCTAGCACCATCAGAGGGTGGGGGTGGGGGATCATAACCAGTAAAGCTGATGAGACAAGTTTCTTCATTATGTTACTTCCCACTGTATGTTAAACAACATGTTTAACATGTCGACCCCACTTCATACACTGAAACACCTACAGTTTTCCAATTCTGCACATGCTGTCATCACATCTTGCTCCAACAGCTACTACCTAAGTTAAAACACTTATATAACCTAATGAACATTTAATTGTAAATTTTAAGTACAACAACTTATACTTTATGTGCATATAGGGGATTTCAGTACTTATATTTATACATTACATATTTTTGACAAGATGCAGCTAATTCAGTAGATGCTACACATGAAGTTTAGTAGAACAAAAGGACAGAAACTACCATCATTCTGCAGCTGTGTTATTTGATTAATAATGCTACTGACATAAAATCAGTTTTTGTTTTAGTTTACTGTAACTCCCTTCTACATTTCTGTTATTTTATTTTTTCTCATTTTTTATTGGAATCACTTTTTGATAACCATGAAGTCTTCACTACTGTAATGAAATGAAGGGATTAACTCTTGAATGTTAACAGAGTGTCCATTGTATTAGTCTATTTTCCAATAATATAATAAAATCCCTGAGGTTGGGTACTTTGTGAAGAAGAGTTCTATTTAGCTCACTGTTCTGGAAGTTCAAGCTCATGGCCTTGACATCTGCTCTGCTTTGGTGAGGGCCCCTTTGCCTGTGACAAATGGCAGATGGTATTGTGGTAGGAAAACATGCCAGAGCAAGAGATCACAAGGTAAGAGAAGAAGCCAGAGAATGACTTAGGGGTCAGGCTCACTCTTTTAGGACAACTCACACTTGTGAGAATCAACTCTGGGTCCCACAAGAACTATTTTATCCCTTGCAAAGGCATTGCTCCCAGTAATGTCCCACTAGTCCACCTCTTTAAGGTCTCACCACCTCTCAACATTGTCACACAGGGACAAAGCTTCAGACACATGAACTTTTTGAGGACAATAAGTAACTAAGAAGGCAGGGGCAGTTTTTTAGTTTGGGCACAGTTTAGGATGAGACATAGTCTGAATCTACTTCAGAGAGTATCTCATTTTACCTGTTGTGTCTCCAGTAGAATATTTCCAGGTCTGGCCAGGTGGGTGTTGGAAGGGCTAACAGAGGAGTCTCTATCAAAAATGTTTTCCTGGTAAATGTGAGGTTGGATCAGATTGCTCGTATTTACTTGTAAAACTCTCTTGGTGCCAGCAGATTCTAGTCTTTGAGAAGAAGAACTGTGCGGTGTCAGCATCATTAACTCTGACATTTAAATTTAGCTCAATATAAACTCTGCAAGTGATTATCAGAGATGTCTAAATTGACAGATTCGAGTAGGACTTGCAGACAAATGCTGAGAAATAAAAAAGCAGTTACCTACAGCGGGACAACAAACCAGTGACTTTGGCTTTATAAACACTACTAGAGAAGACAATTCCATTAAATCACATAATCATAGATTTTTCTGCAGAACAAAGACGTCCTTCATTAGAGGGTGTACTGATTATTATAGGGAATGCATAGAGACATAGGAGGATTGTAAATGAAAAGAGTCCATGAATGTTTTTGTGTTTGTATGATGTAACCGTATTTTAAAAGAAGGAAGAATAATATAAAGTTGTATGTAAGTTTGTTATACTGTGAATCTCCCTGCTATCCAAAGTTCACTTCCAAACTTATGTGTTAAGAACATTTTTATAATCTTATAGTGGTTTTTAAATAAAGACACATATTTATCTCAATACTTTGAATGTAGTTTTGTGCACAGAGAATCTTTTATCTGTGGAAATGAGATTTCTGAATTATTAATGTATGTTTTAATCTGGTTTGATTTAATCATTCACATCTATGACATATGTGGGCTATTGTTTTATGGTTGTTTTCTAATCTTAGCACGGAAGAAGAATGATGTTTTAGTGAGCATTGATGAGATATCAATATTTCCACCTGAATCCTAACCAGAGAAATATCAAATTTAATAAAGCTTAAAACATAAACCAAATTTTCTGTGTTCCTAAATGATCTTTGGTAGCATGCTTGCCTAGAAAATCTTCCTCTAGAATTCTATATTGTTAGTTTCTTAGGTAGTACTCTTTAATTTGACCTTTATATTTTGGGGGAAAATACACAAGGATTAACGAAAACAATAAAAACAAAAAGACCTGCTCCTGTCATCTTAACCGCTTAGGTAAATCAGTAAATCGTAAGAAAACAACCTGATTTTTGCAGGTAGATGCAGATTCAGTTTCTGACCTTTACTTCAGTCTATGTTAATGACCCAAATCCAATAACTGAATGAATCTGCATGTGTGTGTTGCAGAACTAAGCTAAAGTAACTGTCTGTCATATCTAGTAGAGCATAAACAATTATGTCCTTCAGGGTACAAAAGAGCAAACCTTTCTCCTGGCCTTCTCCTATGACCACACCCAAGTTTGGAGAGTTAATTTCCTAATTCCTGTATAGACATCTTTGTAGGGAACATAACTCTACAACATATTCAAGAAAATCTGGTGCTGAGGCAGGACCCCTGGCTTTGCCCTTAAAACCATTTTTGGCTAGAAGCAAAATAAAAAGAATAAAGCTTCTTCACAGTTTCCCTCAGACATAAACAAAGTAGTTACCCTTGACAGCTCAAGTACGACCCAGCACAGGCTCTCTCAAATATAAACAAAGCAGTGATAAAAAGAAAAATAATATAATGATTAATCGCTTGGTCTGCTTCTGTCATCCTGCTTAAGCTAGGAAATACATGTCTCATGCTTACCCCTCCCCTCCCAACATTAGGTGACCAAATGTATAAAAGATCTTATATGTTCAGTGTTTGAGGCTCAGACCCAAAGCTTGGCTTGCTGAGCCTTCACTAGTGAATAAAGAAACCTGCTTTTCCTATCTCCAGCCAGTCTCTTATCTCCGGTGACCCAGCTTTCCTGCAACCTCACTCATGCACTGGATACCTAATGTCAGCAAAACGTTCCTGTTTGCATGCTTCTTTTTAGTACTGTCCACAAGTATACATTTTCTTAAACAAATGCATACTTATTTGTATTCCATTTGATGTTTTTATTTCTATTTTTAGTTCAACATTAGAAAATGTACAATTTCTTGATCGCTATATGCATATTATACTATTGTAGTGACTTCATAGTTGTCTATTTTATTAACAAAAATAAATCATTTCTGGCTGATTTAATCTTAATATTGTATCTAGCCCTGGTTGTACATGATGCCAAAATGAAGAGATATGCCTTTCCAGTATATTAATTTTCATATCTTAGTAGAGTGTTCTAGGTCTCTATTGTTTGTCATAAACCGCCCTACACTTGGGGGCATAAACCACAACTTTAATATGCTTATGGATTTGGTAGTCAGGAATTTATGCGGGTCACACTGGAGATGGCAGGATGTACAGGGCCTCTGCTGGGAAGACTGGACTGGCTGGGACTAGAATCAAACCTCAGAAACAACTTTTAAGCTGGGCCAGTGGGTTTCTGATTCACCTTTCTTGTTTGGACATGGAGCCAGATCTCTTCTCAATCCTCAGTTCTTTTTTCCAATTATAAAAGCAAACATTCCATGAGGCATATGCTTATCATCTCCCTTCTGTCTGAAACCTGATGGCAGGGATTATGCAAAGTGCCTAATTTAGTTGATTAAGTAAGCAATCTATTTAGTTTTTTACTCTCACATGAATGCATGGATACATCTATTTATTACTTTAACAAATGTTAATTGAGTAGTTAGTTTTTTGCTAAGTTAAGTGCATTATGAATAAAGGTGTGATTCCCACCCTCCTGGGCTTAATGGATTATGAGGAGCTGAGGAGAGATATAGGAAGTGCATATGATAAGTTTGAATAGAATAACATATTGAGCATAGTACCTATTTTAAATTTTTTGAACATGTACCTAGAAATGGAATTGCTGAATCATATGATAATTCTTTATTTAACATTTTGATGAATGGAAGTGACTTTTTATATATATGTTTATATATATATATATATGTTTATATATATATATATATATTACAATATATATAACTTACAATGTATTTTATCAACTTAATATCTTTTAGTGCCATTCCTTGCTTACTTAAAAATTGTGTTTCTCAATTTTGACCAGAATGATGCATAGTTTTTCATGATTTTAATAGGAAACAATTTTGTTCTTCTATAGATTTTTGTAAGCCTTTGTTGCAGAGTAAATCATATGGAACTTAATTGAAATCTGTCAGCCGGGTGTGGTGGCACACGCTTGTAATCCCAGTACTTGGGAGGCTGAGACAGGAGGATGCAGGTTCGAGGCCAGCCTCAACTACTTAGTAAGGCCCTCTGCAACTTAGTGAGACCCTGTTTCAAAGTAAAGAATAAAAAATAGGGCTGGGGTGTAGCTTGGAGGTAGAGTGCTCCTGGGTTCCATCCCCAGTACTTAAAAAAAAAAAAGAAATCTGTTTTTGAAAAAAAACAGTCCTTGAGATAAGCATTCAAAGAAGTATGGCTACTATTATTTATTTGGTTCTGAAATGGAAAGGGGATGTTGAATACCATTTCATTTAGTTTCTAGGTAACTGCACTGGTGATCAGATGAGACAAATGTTTTTGCTGTCATAGGGATGACATTTTTCTTTTTTTTTTGCGGTACCGGGGATTGAACCCAGGGACGTTCTACCTCCGCGCTACACCCCCGGCCCTATTTTTTTATACTTTATTTTGAAACCTGGTCTCACAAAGTTGCGGGGGGCCTCACTAAGTAGAGAGAGAGAGAGAGAGACAGGGAGAGAGAGAGAGAGAGCTGAGGCTGGCCGCGAACCCGGAACCTCTGGTCTCTGCCTCCCAAAGTACTGGGATTACAAACGTGTGCCACCACGCCCAGCTTTAGAGATGACAATTAACATTCTAACATTTTCCATTCTGTACATTAAGAAATATGTTATTGCAATTATGTATATTGATATATATTCAACATAAGGAGTTGGATTTTTAAGAAAATAATTATATCTACCATGCAAAAATGTCACATAACAACTAATACGTAATCTGAGAATCATCCAACTTTTTGTCTAATTTGAAATATCAGTAACAAATCTGAATAATTCATATAAAGAAAAACTGTGTGATATGATTTGTAGCTACATTGCTCATTATTTCTTGAAAACTTTAGTCTTTGTCTTCTGTCAGAGAATGGTTGGCTGTTCCTCAAATCAGTTTCACTCTTCTTTCTTGGTGCACCTTTCCCTGCTTCCCTTGTAGTTATGTGTAGTCATGTGAGTGAGTGAGAAAATGGACTGTTGGCAGATGTACTGTGCATCAATTTCAGCCATGGCATATCCGTCTTCAGTGGGAGTTATTCCATGTTCTCTTTCTTTTTCTGACTTGATACATACAGGCACGGTATCTTTTGAATCCATGTGTTAAATACAGTGGATCCAAAATAAGGAAAGAACGAGGCTGGGTACAGATTTCCCACTGGGAGAAGAGCCATCTGCTGAATAAGGAGACTCATTTTGGACTTTAGTTTGAAATGTTTTGTACGTACAGCAGATAGAGTTACATTAATAATTTTACTTCCATCCCTAAACAGCAAAATAAAAGAAAGTGTCAATGGATTGGAAAGAAAAGAGCTATTTAATATTTTAGAATTAAATATCAAGAAAAAGTTTATTTTTTAATATAGAAAAAGTTTATTTTTCTAATATATAAATACAACCTCAGGACATATAATATATTATTGTTATTTACCCCAAACTTGCTTAACTTATTTCCTCTGAAAGACTGCTTAAAATAGAGTCTGAAGAATTAGCTGGGCGTGATGGCACACACTTGTAATCCCAGTACTTGGGAGGCTGAGGCAGGAGGATTGCAGGTTCATGACCAGCCTCAATAATGTAGCGAAACTCTCAGCAACCTAACAAGACCCTCCTGTCTCAAAACATAATATAGAAGGGACTGGGGGTGCAGCTCAAAGGCCACTGGGTTCAATCCCCAGTACTTTAAAAAAATCCTTAATTTTTTTACATTCTTTTATTCTTTCAGTTGCTTTAAAATTTAACTGAACTTTATGTAAAAGATAAGAGTAAGAGTGAGGACAACATGATGAACAGAAAATAAAACAAATAAATTTTCTACCACATTTCTCTACTTGTATAAAACTTGGCGAGAAATATCTAGAGGAATGGCACAGTAGCATCAATATAACCAAGAACTGGATTATGATTTCATCTTGGTGGTAAGTAGATATGAAAGACTTTCGATAAATAACCTATTAGTAAAAGAATCAATGGAATAATCAGTTTTTTTTTAAAAAATAGAATCAGAGAAGGTGTGAATCACCAGAAAGTTGAGAATTAAGTGGAAAATGAATGTCTAATATTTTCAGAACTAGGTCACAGTCAGAAAAGAAAAAGAAAGAAAGCCCTGAAACTTAAATTTGGATTCTTAAATTGTGTGGGATAGTACTTGATAAAAATAAGTTAATAGTGAAGTGTATAAACAACATAAATTATTCAAGATGATCTTTATTGCTGCTTTGATTTTTAGTTAAACGAGCACAGTATTTGATAATGAAAATGACTGCAAAGTTACTATAAGGATAGAGATGGCAAGCACAAAGAGTTTTCAAACCAAGGTAATTTAGATTTTAGAAGCTGAGACTAAAGAGCTTGGCATTGATTTATGTTAACACTTTAGAATGAATTATTAAGCAAATGGCTTGAGTATAATTAGAAGAGAAAATAGTAACCATTAACCATTAGCTAACATCTTTAGTAAGTTCAAGTCTTGCTAAATTAACCTGCTATTCTTTTTAGAGGGTAATCAGGCTGACAGATGCAGAAATTGACAGAGTCCCTGTATATCTTGATACAAGCAGACATTTCACAAATATTGCTTATACACAAGAATCATATAGTCTTTAATATTACCCGTAAGTGGACTTTAGGTTAAAAGTGGACAGTTTAAAAGTGGATGTGTAGAGAACTAGTGCAAATATTATTATTTTTTTATAACTTAAGCTCATTTAACAAGCAAAAATATTCCCTAATTATCTAATATTTAGTGGAAAATTCATGTTTATTTTGTTAGTAAGAAAAAATGTAACTATATTTATGAATTAATTTTTGAAACAATAATTTGTCTCAATAGTACATTATAATTCATCTCAAAGGCAAATTCATAAGCAGCACACCACAAATAAAGTATCACTGTAGGAGTTAATATTGGTAGAATTATATATACCTGGCTGATTCAGCAATAAGTGTATGATGTTAAGGTAAGTCATGATGCATACATGTCTTATCATCTAATTGGAAAACCGTGGGATACAATATGCAAAAAGTTTCTCCTTTGCACTGTAGATACCAAAATGTTCCATCCAGTAATCTAATAATAATGAAACAAAATTAATACTAATTTACAATATAAAAGAAAGAACAGCAGCAAATGGAAATCCTGATGATGAACAACTGAGGACAGTGGAGATAATACATCTTTAACAGAGTGTTCTGCCTCAGTATTTAAGCATTTCCACATATCTACACATGACCTGATCTGGTTGTCTCTTGCTGTGTAACAAATTATCTCAAACTTATATGCCCCAAATGAAGTGGTATACAGAGATGTGGTTGCATCAAAGACTTCAGAGGACAGCCGGCTCCTTTACTCAGTCTCCAAATGGAGATTCTGGAGTTGAAAATGAAATAACCTGACTGCTGTGAAAAAAGACTTGCTGAGTGTCACTTGCAATGCCATTGGTTCTCATTTTAAACAATTTTTCTATCACTTTCTTTTATTTAAATCTCAAATTGGGAATGACATTTTTTGTATTCTTACATAATAAAATTATGACTTTCTCATCAATTTGTTTTCTTTTCTGTCCTCATGTTTGTTGGCAGGATTGGTAGACTTTCTGTAAGGTGCCAGGGACTAAGCACTTTCAGCCTTGCAGGCTGCAGAGTTTCTGACATAACTACTCAGCTCTGCCATTTTAGTGCCAAAGATGCCATAAACGATAGGTAAATGAATGAGTGTGACTTGTTCTGACAGAATATCATTGACAAAAACAGAACACGGACCACACTTGGACTAGAGGTTGTCATTTGTTGAACCTCAGCCTGTGACAATAAAAGATGACAAGTTGGGCAGTAAGGAGGCAATTTGAGCACTAAAATCACATGGCCATAGTGGAGAAGACTGTGATGTAAATAACTTGAAAAATATTTATTGTATATTTTCATGTTATTAGAAAAATGCATAATTGTCCCTATAAGAGAAGAATACTCAAATTTGAGAAATAAGATCTCTAGCAGTGAACTATAATACTTTATAAGAGGATAAAAAAATCAATTTGGACAAAACTTGGGACAAACAAGAGCTCACGAAGAGCATAATATTGTAGCTGTGTGAAAACATTTAACTTTTTCAAAGACTTGCTATTTGGCCTGCTCTTTGTTGAGCAATTTGCATACATTACGTCATTTAATGCTCACAACTGCCTTTTATCTTCTCTTAGAATGAGGAACCTCAGGCAAATAAATTATTTGCTCAGGGTCCATGTATAGTAATTTATACGACTATATTGAGTTCAGTTTCTTCTTTCCACAAAGGCAGGGCTCTCTTTATTGTGCTAATCTTGAGTAGTGAGATTATAGATGGCTTTAATTTTACTCTCTGTATAGTTTTGCATCTTTAATTTTATCCATGTTGCAAATGTATTATTTTCATAATGATAAAATAAAATGAATCCATTAGTAAGAAAATAGAATAAATATAGCAATGGTTGACAATAGCAAACTGACATTTTACAGTCATATTTGTGTCTAAAAATTACTAAACTTATATTTTTAAAAGAAATTCAGTGTATAGACTTGGATGGAATAATTTAGTTTAATAGATGCTAAGGTGAATTTGATTGATAGATTTTAGTTGACTTCAAATCAATGAAAGCATTTACCTTTTAATATTAACAAGCACGAGCGACATAAACTTCAGTACAACATCTTTCCCTGAGATATTTCCACTGTGTCCACAAATCTGTGGCAGCCCACAACTATTTGTTTGATGAGATAAGGAAAAAAATGGAAAGGAAGTCATTAACTAAGTTATTTTATGTTAGATTAATCTAATAATAATAAGGGTCTTTTATTTTCTGTTGTCTTTTTACTTTTTTATTTTTTTTTAAAAAGGCTTTGGGCCTCAGTAGAGAGGGAGATAAAAGCCTAGTGGTATTTTGCTACAGAGTTTGAGAATCCTTGACTGGGATATAATCTGTGATACTCTCTACACAATGTCTGTAGTACTTATTTGTACTTGGGTGTGAAATTTAAGTGAAACTCTTAGAGAAGGCAAATTAAGTAATGAAGAGCTTGGGAATGACATGGTATGATGATTGATAGAATGGAGAGCTGGCAGAAGGTGATCTGATTATTTTGGAATTTGAAGGATCATCAGAAGAAAAGATAGCATGTTCTTGTTATATATACACAACTTGTAGCAACAGGTAGAAAATTAGCAAAAGAAAGATTTTGGCTTAATAATCTAAAAGATGTCTAATTTCTAGAATAGTAAAAGTGAGAGTATCCCACTTTTAGGATTATAAAGTCTGTAACATTAGGACTGTTTAAATAGTTTTGAGTAACTACTTGAAAGACATTGGCATACAGACTGATTCTTAGAGGTTCTTGCCCAATTTCAAGGTTCTATAACTCTCACAATGGGATGAATAATCTGGTTTGTAATATGGTCGCAGCTTCCACTGAGCACAGCTCTCAATGAGATCTGAAACCAGCAGTGCTGTTATGTGAGTCATGACTTTACTAATTAAGTAGGCCAGTCTTATTTAATGTCAAATTTTGGCTCCATTACGTGTAGACATTTTGGATACCCTTTTATTTTTATTTATTTTTATGCCTTTATTGGTGCATTATAGTCTCACATCAAAATGTAAATCATGTTGACAGTGACATACATGCATCCAGCACTTGGTGCCCCCCACCCCTGGCTGCCTCCCCGTCTCCCCCATTCTCTATACAGAGTACTGAGATTGACATTGGTATTTTCACATATGTACACATAGTCGATGGTAGTAATTCCTTCAATGAACCTCATTCTTCCCCTTCCCCTTCCCTTACACCATCTCCCTGGCTCCACTGAGGTTTCTCCTCCATTATCTGGAGTCCCTCTGGTATCCCAATTACTCCCTAGCTTGTGCATACTAGAGAAAACATATGACCCTTCACTTTCAGTGACTGGCATATTTCACTTAACATAATTTTCTCCAGGTCCTTCCATTTTCTTGCAAATGACATAATTTTGTTCTTCTTTATTGCTGAGTAGA
>PVJS01032010.1:0-23045 GCA_004027185.1 Glis glis | reverse complement strand
CGTACCGCAAAAAAAAAAAAAAAAAAGCGTGAGCTACCACACCTGGCTTATGTGTGTATATTTTTTGATACATATGAAACAATTTTCATTAAAGCATTGGTTAAAATTTCAAGACAGAAAACAATCTAAATATCCAACAGTAGGGAGTCTGGTGAAATGTATCATGGCACATTTCATAGAAGGAAATACTTTACAACCATAAAAAGAGAATTATGATATTTCATAAACAGATATAACACAAGTACCAAAATCTAACAAGCAAAAAAAAAACAAAGCACAGAACAATGTGTACAAAAACTAACATTTGTACAAAGAAAATATGATATGCACACACACAAACATCTACAGGTATACACACATACATATGCTTAACTTTTATCCTTATTTGCTTCTGGCAAGGTATACTGATAGTGATAATTTACCTATTTCCTCTCAGCTCCACATCCACCTTTCTATACTCTTTTCTATACTTGGAGCTGGGATTCTGCAAATTACAGCTCCTAGCCTCCTTGCCAGCTGGCTTCCCGTTAAGTTCTGCCATCAGGAGAAAGTAGTAGGAGATCAAAAGGCAGGAGGAAGAAGAGAAACTTCCTGCATCTGGCTCCAAAAGCGAAGCAGTTGCTGGCTGCTGCACAAGCAGGGATGGGGTAATTCTGAAGGGATGCAGCACCTTTCTAGAAGTTCTGGTCTCAGCAGTATAGGACTTTTTTGACAGGTCCAAACCCATTTCAACAATATCTCCAACAGCGCAGCAGCAGGTTTGAAGCTCCGGGATCCAAACTCTTCAGAATATTCCTAAATCCTTTCATGATTTTTAAATTTGAACCAATATTCAAAAAATTTAATACCATAAAAGAATAAAAACAGTTCCTGTGTTTAAAAAAAATGACCCTGGATACCTATATACAAATTTGTTCTCAGACTAAATTCCTGAGACTTCTAGTTTAGATATAACCTACAGGTACAAGTTTTCTAAAATATTCCATGTACAGGTGCATTTATACACTAAATTAAATGTAAAGAAAAACAAAACGGAAGCAGAAAAAAAATTTTTTCTTTTTGTGGTACCAGGGATTGAACCCAGGGGCATTCTACCTCTGCGCTACACCCCCGGCCCTATTTTTTATACTTTATTTTGAAACCGGGTCTCACGAAGTTGTGGAGGGTCTCACTAAGTAGAGAGAGAGAGAGAGAGAGAGAGAGAGAGATGAGGCTGGCCGCGAACCCAGATCCTCCGGTCTCCACCTCCCAAAGTACTGGGATTACAAGCATGCGCCACCACGCCCAGCAGAAGCAGAATTTTTTATATCTCATTTCAAAATCTAAAACCAATACAAGTTTAACAGGAAGAAAATTCTGACAGCACTGTGAAATAGATACTCCAAAACTGTGCTACTTAACATAGTACCCACTATTCACATGTGGCTCCCACAATTTAAAATTAAGTTAAATGAATGTTCCTTGGTTGCACAAAGCACATTTCAAGCACTCAATAGTCACATGTGACCTTACTAGACAGCTTAGACTATCCTTTCCATAATCACTGAAAATTTTATTGGATAGTGGATAGTTGCGTTGGCTTCAGAAGGAAAGAAGAAAAGGTTAAAGGAAAGTATATTTTGCTGGGGAAACTCCTAAATGGATCCTTTCTATTTGTATTTTTGTTTTTTCTTTTTATTCTTTGACCCAGAAAAACAGAAGCCCCCTAGGAATGGTATGATAGAAAAGACTGCATAGAGGAAAACAATATTCTACATAACAAGAATTTAGCAGGTTGCTAGTGATATCTCAAGAAGAAGTTTGGAATGTCCAGGGGTTTTCAGAAAAGGAGGAAATAGGAGAAGTTTCAAGGAGCCAACAAGATGGGAGACAAATGACACCCACAGAAAAACAATGAGGAATTCTGTATGGCAAGATCAAAAAACTTAAGGTCAGTTGTGTTAATTTTTTCAGTTACCCCCTGACCTTCTGTAAGAATATTTTATATACAAGAGCAATGAGTTAATAGAGTTTGAAGATATGAAAGAAACAAAACTTCTGGCACAGGAAAGGGATTAGCCTTAAGAGGGAAAAGCAGAATGGGACTGTAATACTCAACAGGAGCAATAAATTATAATAAGAGAACTCTAAGCAACCCCAATAAAGTTCAGAGATATTGGAGAAGACTTGAAAACCTACAATATTAGGGACTAGGGCTGGAGCCATTTTGATAGAAATGATAACAAAAGGTAGGAGGGTTGTGGGCCTGTACAGATAGAAAATATATTTATACTTGTGCTCCTAAATATAAATTACACAAGATAGAAAACTGCTGGTCACAAATAAAAAAAAAAAGAAAAAAAACACTTTTGTGCATTTACTACATGCCAGGCACTATTCAAAGCAATTTATGAGCACTAATTCATTTAAAACTCAGCACAACTCTGAAATATTATTACAATTATCTTCTTTCTATAATTAAGAAAACCAAGTAAGTAAGATGTGGAACATAATTCAAATCCAGGCAGTCTGTCCCAAAGCTTTTTACTCTTAAATACTACACTATATTGCCTCCAAATTCAAGCTCAAAAAACTGGTTAAGAAATAAAAATTATTATTTACTCTCTTCACATAGGTGACAGAATAGAATTTTGGAGTCTATGGTATTCAATAACTTAGCATTCCTAATAAAATCTGAAGAAGCAATCCATTAGATGTTTTTGAGCTTCTATTTTAGGCTAACTTGTTGGCTAATTATAACAGATAAAAGCTACTAATTCAGTATAAACAAGTAAAATTTTTTTTGGTTTTTTTGTTTTGTTTTGTTTTTGTGGTGCTGGAGATTGAACCCAGGGGCATTCTACCTCCAAGCTACACCCCCAGCTCTATTTTTTATTCTTCAGTTTGAAACAGGGTCTCACTAAGTTGCAGAGGACCTCACTAAGTAGCTAAGGCTGGCCGCGAACCGGGATCCTCCTGTCTCAGCCTCCCAAGTACTGGGATTACAAGTGTGCGCCACCACGCCCTGCTTAAACAAGTAAAAATTTTAAGAAGGGGAAAATTTATAATCTCTGCAACATTCTAATGCTGTTGGGAGAGGAAAGGGTTGGTACTGGGAATTGGATCCAGTGGCACTCTACATTCCCAGCCTTTTTTTTTTATTTTGAGACAGTTGCCCAGGCTGGCCTCAAACTTGCAATCCTCCTGCCTCAGCCTCCCAGGTATCTGGAATTACAGGCATGTGCTACTGAACTCAGCTTATAATTTGTAATTTTATTTGTTAAGGACATTGAACCTCATCCCTCATTCTGAGGCATGAATACAATGCAAAATTTTAGGAATGAACATGAATTATCTTTATATATTAAAACAATATAACTAGAAAAAACATAGCTTCAAAGAATCCAAAGTAACAAAAACTGATATATAATTTAAAAGATTTTTTAGCATTCTGCTTTATAGTTGTTGAATGTTGAAGGACAATAAAGCTCTAAATCCATGGCTACCATATTGGACAGCACAGATATAGAGAGAAAACCAGGGGCCTTGGAATTAACATGGATCTAGGTTTGAATTCTAGTTCTATAACTGACTAAGCTGTGTAACCATGAGTTACTATGTAAACTCTCTGAGCCTTACTGGTCCAATCAGTAAAACAGCAATAATATGACCTGCCATGTAAATTTCTCAAAAGAATTAGAGATAAAAAATGCAATGTACCTTGGCACACTGTGTACCTACTACATAACATAATGTAATATCCTCATCATCCCTATCATTATAATTTATATCGGAGAGGGAAAAAGTACCACTGTGAGAAAACTCAAATTCAAAGTTTAAAAAAGTGAAGGAGAAGAAAATGAAAAACAAGAACTTGAAATAAGATGATCAAAATGCTAATAAAAAAATCAACTAAAGAAAAACAAAAACTACATTTTCCAAAATTGTGAATAATGCTAAAATAAAACATTGTTAGCACTAGAAGTATGGCAAGGTGTTTTAAAGGCAAGTATGCTTTCTTGATTATTGTTGCCATGCTAAGATTACTTTCTACTTCAATAAGGGGTAAATGGCTGGAAAGTTGACTAGGTCAGAGTGGGACAGAAATCGCATTTTCTGATTCTAAAAATTCTTATGTATAATCTACAAAGTTTATATTATGCAACTGATAACTGAACATTCACTATATAATACATAACAATCAATATTTTCAAGTAATAGTTATGGTATATTTTTCATTCATTTATACAAGATATCAAAAAATGCAATGCAGAAAATGTATAAAACATACCTCTGATAAAAATGTTTGGGCTGATTTCTGAGCTCCTACATGGAGCAGATATTCATATACATAGAGTGCTAACCTAGAAAAGAAATAAAACATTTATTGAGAAGAGGAATATTTAAAATTCATTCTTTAAATAATGCACATCTTTCCATAGCAAAAATATCTTATTCACTAACAGTGACAGAAAATAAACCCTCCCCATAGCCTTTCAATGGGAATTTATATATTTATGTTCATAAGGAACTTTAACTAATTAAAATAGCACAAGAAGAAAAAGACAAATATATCTTCTTTTGGAAAGAAATATCTAAATATGACTTTTCTCTTGAATCATCTTATTAAAACTTCGTTCCCTTTGTAATACTGTTTATAACTAAACATTAATAATCTCCAATTTTATTTTAAAAGTTATTGGAATTTTCCAAATACTTTATGCCCTTCAATCTTTTGGTGAATGTTAATGTAAACCCTAATTATTTGTAGAACCAAATGCCAAATTTGTGTTGAATACCCATTTTAAAATTTGTTTAGCAACCTCTCCTTATTCTTTAGTTTAACTACTTGACCAATTAATATTTTAGTTTATAAGGCACTCAAATTCACAACAAACCACAGAATTATGTAAATGTTAAAGATAACGTCATATTAAGCTTGTGGGTGCTTACGGTTTAAAGGTTAACACAAAATTACATATAAACTTATTACTCAAGTATTGAGTATTGAGTGTGAAGTATACACTTATATTACTCTCATTATCTTGTGGATTCAAAATTTTTAAGCTACACCATGTGGCTCAATTTCAGTGTAGCTGCTAAAATATTATTCATAAACCTAAATTAGTCTGAGGCAGTATTTTTAATGATAACTTGGACTGATGCCCAGATGGCTCACAACAGTTCAGTTTCTGCTGCACTATATTTACCAATATTGAACCAGGTTTACAGTAAACAATACAATGTAACAATAACCACAGTTCTGTATAGCTGTACCACTTCTCTTGCCAAGCGAATTTTTGATTGTTAAAGATTGATGGCATTTGAAAAAGTGATAATGTTCTTCATTTTCATGAAAACATACCAGGCATCTGTCACCAAAAAAGAAAGCCTGTACAAATTAAATTGCTCTGTCCATTTAATTCTTTCCCCACTCACTTCCTCAGTTCTCTTCAAAGTGAAGGACACTTCCTAGATCCGTCTTCTCAATTCTTTACCCTACCCTGACACATGTGAAGAATATGGTATGCTCATTTCAGTAACGATATCCCCCAGTGGAAGTGTCGATCATCCCCAGAGTACATCAGAAAATCCCCATAGTTCCAAGCAAATATTCCTGATGATGATTCTTGTCACACATTCTTCAGACATATCCAACACAACCTGCCTCTCCACTAACCACTCCCAACCCCATCACATGATTCACTATGATGCCAAATTGAAAGGGAAGAATTGTGAAATCTTCCTAATCTTCCTGGATAGACTAATGCCTCAAAATTGACTGCCAGTGGCAACACCACCCTACTATCTAGTGAGAAAAAAATAACTTCAAGTAATTCCTTGTGGTTTCCAAAACCTTGGGCCTAGAGCAAAACCAATGGTATACAGTAGGCAAGAATGGGGCCTGTGTCAAAGCTGAACAATAAAAATGTTCCACCAAGTTTGGGGAATTTGAAAGTAAGAGGCAGAATGAAGCAGAGGTACGGGTATGGGCTGTGAGAAAGAGAACAGACCTCAGAACAGTAAAGGCCAGAGCACAACTGTTGCTGTGCCCTTTTGAAAATCACCATTCCTTGAAGTCAAGTGAGTTACATCCTTATAATCTGCAATCTCCTCCTCCTCCTCCTCCTCCTCCTCCTCCTCTTCTTCTTCTTCTTCTTCTTTTTTTTTTTTTTTTTTTTTTTTTTTTTTTTTTTTTTTTTTTGGTGGTATTGGGGATTGAACCCAGGGGCATTCTACCTCTGAGCTCCACCCCTAGCCTGATTTTTTTATTCTTTATTTTGAAACAGAGTCTCACTAAGTTGCGGAGGGCCTCACAAGTTGTTGAAGCTGGTTGTGAGCCTGCGATCCCCCTGTCTCAGCCTCCCAAGTACTGGGATTACAAATGTGCGCCACCATGCACAGCTCTGTAATCTCTTCTCAGTAATAGTGAAGGCACTAATAAATTTCTTCTATTTTTCCTAATTAATTAAATAACAAAAAT
This sequence comes from Glis glis, assembly GCA_004027185.1. Classification (NCBI taxonomy): domain Eukaryota; kingdom Metazoa; phylum Chordata; class Mammalia; order Rodentia; family Gliridae; genus Glis; species Glis glis. Next base: position 16,582 of record PVJS01032010.1, on the reverse strand, counting down.
CATATCTAATTACAAGTAAAACTAAAAACAATAATCCCCACTTTCTTTTTCTCTTGGTCTAGGCAGTGATTCTACAAACTGTATTGGAAAGGGTTCAGAATCAATGAGGGAAAGGGGTTTCAAATCACATAAATGGAGACTTTGAAGCCTCTCTAGGTGTGTGCCTAGACTCCTCCCTTAGAATCTATGCTGCAGCAGCTCATCATTAGAACAGGGTGATGGAGTGGGATGGGGCTGAGAAAACCCATCTATAATGCCACCTCACCTATTCATGTTCTGCAACCTCCTTTGAACAAAATTAATGCTTCCCAGGTAGTCAGGAGCTATCCTCCATAAAGGATACCAGGGAGCAATGCATGGGAGAACACTGATTGCCTCTACTGCCACGATGACTCCAAAACACTTAACCAGCAATTCTTGAGTATTTTAATTATCACCTCTGTGCACTGCATTTTCCAAACCTATCACTTTACCCCTATCCTCTGTCCCAAGTTCCAAACCTGCTTCTCCAAATTACTGTTTAAACTTTCTAATGAGATGTTTCTCTCTTAAATTGACCATGTCCAGAGTTAAATTCACCTTCTCCGTCTGTTTTTATACTTGTATTCATCATGAAAAAAAACACAATTTTTCTGAATCTGTTTCCTCATTTATCAAATGAGAATATTTTCCTTGTATTGTTGATAGAGTTAGAAAGCACAGTAAACAGTAACAATTACTGTAATTTCAGCTAATGCACATCCAATAGTATATCGCCAAGTCATGTAATAGATTCTAATGCCACAGTCTCTTCCACATTCAATATTCCTTTATGTCCCCCTTCCTGCTCCTAAGGAACCAAACACAGCAACAGCAGGAGCTATTAACTTCAGATACAAATATTGTGTACTTCCCAACTGTTCCCCACAACAAAAGCCCTGAAGCCACCCAGAAATAAGAATACTCAGAAAGTTCTGAGTGGAAAACCTGGCAACAAAAGATACTGTTTGAACACAAATGATTTAAGGAAAGCAGTGAGTGACAATTATTCAGCTATGCAGGTAACTCAAAGCACAATCCCTTACCCAGTGACCTATCACCAATCATAGGAAGGCAATGTTTTATTTGAATTCAATTTCTACTAAACAGGAAAAGTTTAAAGATAAATACTGAATTTACTAATATTCAAATAGTATATACTTTTGAATTAACATTTCCTATTTTCTTTTTATGATCTTTAAGAGATTTAAGTCCTTTTGATAAAGTAGAACAGCTATTTAACCTAGTAACTTATAGTATAATCTAAATACATAGAAAAAATTATCAATTGTACAGTAAGACTTGGTTGCAAAAGGCAGATCCAAATTTTATTATTATTATTATATTGACTAATGAAGAAGCATGTCTGATTCATGTATTATACGTCTCCAGTTATCTTCATTTCATTCTTATTTCTTTTTGGTACTGGGGATTGAACCGAGGGGCATTCTACCTCTGAGCTATACCCACAGCCCCTTTTATTTTTTATTTTGAAACAGGGTCTCACTAAGGGTCCTCCTAAATTGCTGAGGCTGGCCTCGAACCTGTGATCCTCCTGTCTTAGGCCCCCAAGTACTAGGATTACAGGCATAAGCCACCATTCCTGGCTCATTCTAATTTTAAACTAGGTATCAGTGACTGAGTTATCAAAATCTTGACCAACAATTTGAGAGTGAGAGCCAAGGACAAAAATACCAAATATATCTGATACATCTCAATACTTTCTTTATTCCCTAATCACTACAGGTGCCTAACCTTTAAACATCAGAGCAAAGGTAAAGGTTAAAATGCGAAGAACATAGAGGTGAACCAAAGGTTGAGCCCACTTGGGGCTGCCCTCAAAATTGTAATTACATTTGGCCTACACATGTTATATGCACTAAATCCCACTGTCCGTCGATTACTCACACACGCACTCACAACTGCCATAGTAGACAGAATGGAAAAGCAACAATGATAAAATTCCACAATTCAAATTCTATCAATCTCCAGTACAGACAGGGTCAAATCTCCTTCACCCAGTCCTCAGTAATTTAAAATCTGTAATAATTGGATGTAGACAGGTCTATAGTCTAACCTTTTAACCAATTAAAAAAAGAGTGGGGGGGCTCTCACTTTTTATTTGGCACATGATGATAACAAAAGTGAGTTTTTAAATTTTAAAATAATACAATTAGAAGGGAATTAAAGATACATAAAAATGAAAAGGTATATAAAATGTTAAACTGCTGACTGTCCCTCCAAAAATCAAATAAAATTAAAAATAAATAAAGAACCAAGAAAATAGGATATGTAACCAATAGGATGACAAAAGAGCACAAATAAAATGACATGTCGGAATATAAAAACCTCAATTTGTGTGTGTGTGTGTGTGTGTGTGTGTGTGTGTGTGTGTGTGTGTGGTACCGGGGATTAAACCCAGGGCATTCTACCTCTGAGCTACACCCCAGCCCTATTTTCTTTTCTTTTTATTTTGAAACAGAGTCTAAGTTGCTGAGGCTGGCCTTGACCCTACAATCCTCAGCCTCCCAAGTACTGGAATTACAAGTATGCACCACTACACCCAGCAAGGACCTCAATTTTTAAATAGAGCCAGGTATAAAAATGAAAAGTCAAATAAGAATGATCAGTCACTAAGTAATGCTAAGGAAAAACATTCAATTACCTAGTCATAAAAAAGTATCTAGAAATTTCACTAATGAGTATACCAAGACTTTTAAAACATTAAATAAGCATTCAATGACTATAAGGGGAAAATGTCTAAGTGTAAATGTACAGTTTTTCAGGATAATAACATGGCAGGATGAAAAGGTATTAGTAATTGAAAAGGTGTAGAATAGTACTATAGTATATGCCCCTCTATATTACATTTGTATTGTGCACCAGAGTAACAAGGTCACTCCCATGCCTCCCACCTTGTGGAATTATTTGGGTTAAAATAACATTTTATTGAAGAACTTTTTTCCTAGGGATGGAGACCTAGGACAAGAGGGAGACTATTTTATTGCATAACTTGCTTTTTATTTATTTCCCCTGACCTTATATTACCTATTTTAAAAGAAATAAATAAGAAAAATTTTAATTAAGTAATAAATCTTTGATAATCTTTTACCCAATAATTTTTATTCTAAAATACTATTCTAAATAATGAATCAGAAATCCAAGCTATTTACAGTGAGGCTTATAGGAAAATTATGGCAGTGAAAAACTGGTAACCAAAATATCTGATAGGAGATAGATTAGACTGTGACATATACATGTAATGGGGAAATATATTTTCAAAAAATGTTTAAGGAAATTAAGAAATGCTCAATTCATTATTAAAATTAAGAAGTCCCAAACTACATACATTATGTATAGAAAAAGAGTAGAAGGAAATATGAGTTACGGCTACTGATAGAAACATTAATAAAAATAAGAAGTGACAGATGAAGTTCAACCAACATGGATGGGTCAGAAAAACTAAGTAAAACAGTAAAACCTTTATGGCCTATTTAGAGTAGGGGCAAATATCCCTGTTTCTCCCACAGAAGGCCTGAGGCAACTCTTATTATAGCACTGTCCTCTAACTAACACTCATAATGCTAGCTTTGTGTCTCCAGTAAATGATTAAACTTTGTGCCACACACTAACAAAAACCTATGGTATTTATTTTGGTACACAACAATGTTAAACCTGATAGATTTTCTGTAAATATATCTTCCCAATTTGTTGTCTGACTTAATTTTGGTCAGGACTTTTCTTTGAGGGAGAGGGCATTTAGATAACAACACACTGGCAACTTTTTTAATTTTTATTTTTAATTGACAATTAAAAATTGTATTTATGGCATATAACATTAGGTTTTGATATATATATATATATATATATATATATATATATACTTTTGAATGGCAAATCAAGCTAATTTTACCTCATATATTTATTTTTGTGGTGAGAACATATAAAATCTACTCTTAGCAATTTTCAACTATATAATATATTATTATTAACTATAGTCAGCATGTTGTACAATAGATCTCCTGAATTTATTCTTCCTATCTAATTGAACTTTTCTATCCTTTGACCAATAACTCCTCATCTCGCCAATTCCATCTCCTCCCACCCCCAGTCCCCGGTAATCACCATTCTATTCTCTGCGTATATGAGTTTGACTTTTTTAGATTTCCACATATAGTGATATCATGTGGTATTTGTCATTCTCTGAATGGCTTATTTCACTTAACATAATGTCCTTCGTGTTCATCCATGTTGTCACAAAAGACAGGATTTTCTTCTTTTTTAAAGGGTGAAGAGTATTCCATGTATACTATGCTTTCTGTATCCTTTCATCCACTGATGAACATATGTTGGCTATTGTGAACAATGACGCAATGAGCATGAGAATACATATATCTCTTTGACATACTGATTTAATCTCCCTCAGATATACACCCAGTAGTAGAAATGCTGGGTCATATAATTGGTCTATTTTTAATTTTTTAGGAACTTCCATACTGACTTCCACAATTGTTGTACTAATTCACATTCCCACCAACAATGTATAAGAGTTCCCTTTTACCCCACATATTTGCCAATGGTTATCTTTTCTTTTTGGAAGTAGGCATTCTAACAGGTGTGAGGTAATACCTCATTTTGTGTTGTTTTTGTTTTGTCAGTACTAAGGATTGAACCCAAGGCCTTGAGCATGCTAGTCAAACCCTCTACCACTGAGCTACATCCCCAATCTTTTTTATCTTATTTTGAGACAGAATCTGGGTAGGCTGCCTAGTTGGCACTGAACTTGTGATCTTTCTGCCTCAGCCTCCAGAGTAGATGGTATTACAGGTGTGCACCACCACACCTGGCTTCTTGTGGTTTTAGTTTCCATTTTCCTGATGATTAGTGATGTTAAGAATTTTTTTCATATATCTGTGGTCATTTGTATGTATTCTTTTGAGACGTATCCATTCAGGTCCTTTGGTTATTTTTCTTTTATTAGTGCATTGTAATTATACATCATAGTGAGGTTCAGAGTGACAGATACATACATGCACACAGCATTTCTTATATATTTCCCTCCAATCCCACCCTGTTCTCCCCCCTCCCCACTGATAAATATTAACATTGAAAAAGATAACTTCATATATGAATAAAGGATTATTTGAATTGTTTCCATCATCAGATCTCCCCTTTCACCCGCCCACCTTCCTCCCCAAATCTTCTTCCACTATTCTACTAGTTTCCCTTCATTTATCTGAAGTCCTCTTTGATTCCGTTTCTATTTTGCTCATTTTTAATCAGATTATTTGTTGTTTCGCTCTTGAATTGAGTTACTTATATATTTTGAATATTACCCCTTATCAAGTGTGGCTTTCAAATATTTTCTCCCATTCCATAGGCTATTTCTTTACTCTGCTAGTTCTTCATGGCATGCAGAAGCTTTTTAATTTCATTTGTCTAGTTTTGCTTGAGTTGCCTGTGCTCTGGGGGTCTTATACATAAAATCATTGCTAAAACCAAGATCATGAAGATTTTCTCCTGCTTTTTTCTAATAGTTCTACATTTCAGGTCTTTAATTTTGAGTTTATTTTTATGTACAATGTGAGATGAGGGTCTAGTTCTTCTGCATATGAATATCCAGTTTTCTCAGCACCATTTATTGAATAGACAATGTTTCCCCATTATGTGTTCTTGGCATTATTTATTGAAAATCAATTAATCATAAATGTGTGGATTTATTTCTGGGCTTTTCAATCTGTTCCACTGATCTAAGTGCCATTTATGCCATGCTATTTTGATTACTATATCTTCATAATATATTTTGAAGTCAGATAGTATGATGACTCCAATTTTGTTCTTTTTGCTCAAAATTGCTTCAATTATTTGGGTCTTTTGTGATTCCATACAAATTTTAAAATTGTTTTCTATTTCTGTGAAAAGTGTCATTGGAATTTGATAGGGATCGCACTGAATCTATAGATTATGTTGGGTAATATGGACATTTTAGCAATATTAATTCTTCTAATCTCTCACACATAATTAAAAGGTAAATACTGCCTATAGTTCAGAGGTAATTTCTAACTCTCATATACCTGTGTCAATATGTACTTGTATATGTAAGTCAGCTATATTTGGGCTGAGGATGTAGCTCAGTGGTACAGTACTTGCCTAGCATGCACAATGAACTGGCTAGATAGTAGCACAGCAAAAATAATTAAAAGTCAGCCAATAAAAATGGCCTAATTTTTAAAATCCATGAACACAGAATATCTTTTCACTTATTTGTCTTTTTTAATTTCTTTCATCAATGATTTATAATTAAAAATCCAAAATATTTGGCTATACAAAAATATTAAATTTCCATTATATTTTATTTTCCCCATATTGTTGTTTAATTAGTCTTGACTAGTTTTTTGTTGTTGGTGGTTTGTTGTAATGGTTTAGATTTAGAATGTCCCCCTAGTCCTCACAGAAAAAAGGTAGCAATGTTGGGTTTGGTTGCTAAGGAAGGGTTCCTGTGGGTGTGGCCTTGGGAATTCTATCAGGTTCTCTCCTCCCCTTGTTCTCTCTGCTTCTGGTCTCCACGATGTGAGAGCAGAGCTTTGTTGAACACTTTCTTTCTCTGCTTCTCGCCACTGTGCCCTGAGCTTCAGACCCTGGTCTCATAATGGACTAAAACTGTGAGCAAATAAGTCTTCCTTCCTCTAAGTTGTGTGGTCAGATGTTTTAGATTATAGTGGTGAGAATGTTGACCAAGACAGGAATTGGTACCAGAGAAGTGGGGTCACTGCTATGTCTAAGTCTGACCATGTGTTTTGTGAGTCTTTGGAACTGGTTTCTGACAGGAAGTTGCAAGGGCCAGAATGTGGCTAGAAAGGCAGATGGTAGAGACTATGCTCAGATTTTGGAGGGCAAAGAGGACTCCAGAGAAAAATGGAGTAGAGACCACACATGTTACATTCTGGCAAAGAACTTATTGGCATTTTGCTCATGTCCTAAAACTTTGTGTGAGACTGAATTTAAAGATTATGGGCTGATTAAACTGGCAGAGAAGTTTCCAAACTGCATTATGGATATTGATTTCTGCATTCAGTGCACCAGTACACCAAACTTTGGGAGTGGAAAGCAAAGCAGAGAGACTATAGATTTGCAGTTTGGTCAGAAAGGCATGTGTAAAGTGGGGACCCAGAGAGATGGTGCTGTGAAAGAAAGATGGCTGAAGGGAGGTCCAATGCTTTTATTAGAAACAAAGAAAGGGATGCAATCAGGACAGTTGAAAATTTGCATAAAAAGGAAAGGAATGAGGTCAGGGCAGTTGGCAACCATGGAAACAAAGGTGGCCATTTTGAAGAAAGGCACAAATATTCCTTCCCTGTGGCCTTGAGGGAGGCAGGCCCAGCATATCCCAGGAGGGGCTCAGCCAGGGTGATGGAGGCAGGCCCTGTGGCTATGATTGAAAAGGATGTGACTACCTTTCCTGCTGGCAGTTGATTTGGGAACTCACATAAAGCTGGCTTTGCTGGTCATCCTTCCCCCAGATTTCAAAGAAAGGCCTGGGAAGCCAGGCAATGTGTGACAGGGTTGGAATTCCTACAAGCAGACCCAAATGGGGCAATTTGTGAAACTATGAGGGTGAAGCCAAGATTGTAAGAAAAAAAAAAAAAACCCTTGATTTAGAAATGCCAGAAATGTGGGACAACTGCAAGGAAAAGCTATAAGATGTGAACTATGAAGCCAGGCTGGAAGAGCGACTACACTGCCTGTTGCAATCAACCAGGCCACAGGGGCGAGGCTGCCAATGCCCCTTGGAGACCACATCTCACCACAATGTGTCCTGGATGCCAAAAGTGGAGCTGCAGAATCAAATGCTTGCCCTGTTGGATTTCAATACTATTTTGATACCATTCCTCCTTCCTATGGCCCTATTCCTCCCTTTTGGAATGCAAATGCTTACTCTGTGCCAGTGTACATTGGATGTATGTAATTTGCTTTTTGTTTTTATAGGGACTCACAGCCAAGAATTTACTTTGAGTCTCAGAGGAGATTTTGGACTTTTGAGTGATGCTAGAACTGTTAAGACTGTGGAACTCTTGGATATGGACTGAATGCATTTTGCATTGTAAGGTGGCCATGAACTCTAGGGGGTCAGGGGCGGAGTGTAATGGTTTGGAATTAGAATGTCCCCCTAGATCTCACAGAAACAAGGTAGCAAGTTGGAAGTGGGGCTTGGTTGCTAAGAAGGTGTCCCTGGGGGTGTAGCCTTGGGATTATATCAGGTTCTCTTCTCCCCTTCTTCTCTCTGCTCCCAGACTCTATGATGTGAGAGCAGAGCCTTGTGCAAGCTCTCTCTCTCTCTCTGCTTCCTGCCACCATGCCCTGAGCTTTAGACCCTGGCCTTACAGGGACTGCACTCAGAATCTCCAAAAAAACCTGTGAGCAAATAAATCTTACTTCCTCTAAGTTGTATGGTCAGTTATTTTGGATTATAACAGCGAGAATGTTGACAGAGACATTTGTTTTGAGGGAGGGGAGACATTGAGATATTATTTATCTTTAAATATAGAAATAACTATTATGAAAAGAAATACATTAAGTCCTTATATATGAATGGGTAAAGACAATAACAAATATCATAACTAATTTTAAAAAACAGAAAATGTTAAATGTCAGTAAATCTCTGACAATCAAAGAAATATATATTAAAACACTAGGATTTTAATTCTCTCTTAACTATATAACAGATGATGAAATGGATACTCAAGCAATACTGATGGCAATAAACTTATATAATTATTTACAAAACCAATTTGTCAATAAACAAATTAAGAGCTTTCCAAAAAATGTGATACCCTTTGTCCCAATAATTCTATTACTAGGAATTTAACCTGAAGATAGATATCTAACAGTACTAGATATCTGTACAGTAGATATCTAACAGTACTAGTAGACTAGATTAGCTTTCAACTTATTAGGCATCTAAAACATATGCTATCATTTAAGAGTCTAATTATTGCAAATACTCAACTATCCTTGTAAATGAACAAATTTACAGCCTGGAAAAAGGGCTTCCTTATTTCACTCAATCCTTTCTATAATCTAGGTATCTAATTCTTTCTCTGAATAAAACTGTAGAAAATAAGAAACTATAGGCAAGATATAAAAATGATATAAATGATATAAAAATGATAGTTTTCAAAGACAGTATTGTTAATTTGTAAACAAGTTTACCAAACCACATATAAATAAAAGGTAACCACATATAAATAAATAAAATATAAATAAAAGGTAACATATAAATAAAAAAATAAAGGGTATGTAGAGAGCAGTAATTTCTCTCTACATACACATCTGTTTATGTATGTATGTGTGTATAATTCAGCTACTTAAAACAAATAATTACTTCCAAAAGTCAGTTACTAAAAACAGCCTAATTTTTAAAATCCGAATTTATAGAAACAGTGAATATGACTTTATATCATAGGAAATATTTTTTAACTTTGTGAATAAAATTCATCGAGTTTCCTTTTTATTATATACACTAGTTATAATAACATTTAATACTTCTACAACTTTTCAGGTAAATATATTATAAAATATTATTATTATGTTTTCCACTTGTAGATAACATTTAACTATGCCTCACAGTATTCCTGTGAGGTAGAGTTATGCATAAATATTATGAAAGTGACTATGCAAAGTTCAACTACCAATAAATGGCCATGTCTACCAACCTTACTGTAATATATCTATCTACTCTTCACTAGGTTCTTTACCTATTTAAAAGCCTGTCTTTTGCAATCTATCCTCTTAATATTCCAAAAAGATGTAGTGTTGAAACTTAAAAGCAAGTGAGTAGCCATTTAATATGGAAAAACATCCATTCATCCAAAACTTCAGTGATGACAAATGATTTTGCTTTCATTTTGCCATCTTTTATTTAGCAAGGAAAAAGAAAATAATTTAAATAAACACAAAGCTGGAAAATTAATGAATCTCCACTAGTAATTTTAAAAATTCTTTTGGTTAATCACTATATATGCAAAGGTAGAAGAGAGGCAGGGTAGAAGAATAGCTAAGAAAAACTCAGCTCTTTCTAATTTCTCTTGAATTTGCACTACACTTTGTCTTACTTATCTCTCTATACCTATAGCACCTGAAATAGTAAGTCCACAATAAATATATTTAAATGAGTGAGTGACTCTCTTAAATCAGGCATAGACACTTGTAGAATTCTTTGCTTTCTTCCATTGAAGGCAGAAGTGTTGGATTTCCTCTTAGATACCTATGTTAGCATAGCATCCCCCTCAGAATCCTTAGGATTAGGCTTCTTAATAAAACAATATACTGTTCCACAACATAGAAGTTACCAAAATGATTCCTTTACACTGACTTCTAATCCCTATAGACAAAGAGTGTTTTTAAATATTTTAAATATATATATATATATATATATTCATTTAATTGTGTGTGGTAGATTTTAGGTGTTTTATTTGTTGTTATTTTAATAAAAAAAATGATCCTCAAAAGACACTGACCTCTCCCTCTCATTTCCTTTTAAAATGAAATAAAATGAGGTTAGGGAATAAACTTTAGAAGGATGGTAGAGAGCTATGGAAAGGGTATTTGGGGAGAATGGTCTAGCTATTGTCATTCAGCATCAATGAGTAGTACATATCCAAAATCTTACATCTGAATTCCACTTCTCATCTTTCAACCCAGTATCAGTGACAAGAGAAATCTCAGATACAGAGAATTCAGAACAGATAAAGATCTACTGAGGTTCTTCCAGAGACACATTGGATGTAGAAGAGACCTCTTCTACTCCTGAGCCACTGTATAATCCCAGTGTTGACCAACAATATATATCAGTGTCCAAATGTGACTCGTAGGTGAAAAAATGTCAATACTTAGCTGGAACACAGCTAGCTAAAGAGTAGCAAGGAGCATTTGGCAGCCACTGAGAGGCTACTCATGGGACTGTAGACAGTTATTAGTAGTGAAACTAGATCAGCCTGATCAAATGTTTAACAGCACTTACAACCTGGTGTTAAGGAGGTGTGAAAAATTAAAATCTATTTCTAACATTGTCTTTTTAAAGTTCCTCATCATTAACAGTTAGGCCAAAAGACCAACTTTAGAGTGTCAAAAACTCTACACACAGCCTAATTTTAATCATACTTATGACTACTTTTTTATATTCTCAATAGCAGTTTTAAAGAAATAGATAACTGATATACAAAAACAGATATTAATGAAATTAAATTCAACATTAACAATGTTCTAGAACAGGAATAATTACATTAGTTAATATACAGAGACATCAATGAAAGATTTAACAATTCAATGGATAGCTGGGCAAAAGAAATTACTTACTTTGCTAATATTCATTGATGTTCATACAGATGAGTAATGCTACAAGGAGGGGTTTGGAATTAAGAGATTTAGTGTGCCCAGAAATAGAAACACTTCCCTTATGCAGACTGGCAAGTTCAAAATTAAAAGGTTTACTATCAAGCCGGGCGTGGTGGCACACACCTGTAATCCCAGTACTTGACAGGCTAAGACAGGAAGATCACAGGTTTGAGGACAGCCTCAGCAAATAGACTCTTAGCAAGATATCTCATTTGGAGGAGGTTGAGGAAGAGGAAACTGGAATTTGTGGGCAGAGTACCAGGGAGAAAGAAGCTACACAGAAAGAACGTTCTAACAGGTTGCACAGGGATCCTTTTGTAGATGTGTAGGGTAAAACTCCACCAGAACAGGCAAAGAACCATTGCTCAGACAGTGCTGGGAAACTGCTGATGACTAAAAGTAGAAAGTCTTCCATGAATACCAAGAACATTCAGTACAGACCCTCAGGGTCACACACACTTCAGAGCAGAGCTAAGCTGGCCCGAGAGTAAAAGCTATTATAGATTCATCCTAACAATGGCAGATAATTTTAACAACTCAAGCCAAGCTTTTAACAATTTGTAAATGTAGCCAGATTAATGTGGATGAAAATTAGCTTTAAATAAAGAGAAGTAGCTCCTCATCACCACCCCAAAAATGCTAGATATTAAGTCAGATACCAAAATTACTTCTAGATGGGTGAAAAACTTGACCAAATCACTTAAATTGCATTCAAATAGTACCTCTTTAAAGAGAACAATACAAAGCACTAAGAAAAACTAATATGACAAAAATTTTGTTACCATATTTTCATATTACGCATTTTCAATTTGTGACATTCTAAAGACCTCACAGTTTTCTAGCAGGTTAAATCTTTAATCTTGAGATGAGAGGAATAGAAGGGGAAAGGATTCATTTAATGAATTCATGTGATGGCAATATGTCCTAGAACAATTATTTTATCAAAGGTTATTTGCAGTTATATTTAGAGCCAATGAGACATACTTAACTTCACCATCTGAGAGAAAAATACTGTAACTGGTAATGAATTACTTTTCCCAAATTGAAAAATAATTTTTCTTCCTGCTTTGTGCTAGAAAGACACAATGGGTACCAAGATTTAACTAAGATCAATTACTATTGATAAAAATTTCCTAACAGCTAAATACAAACCAATAAACACAATGTTATCAATTCAGCATTATCCAATAGAACCAGACTAACGATAGAAGTTATACAGAAGAAAAGAAAGACAGACTTTCTTCAAACAAAATTTCATTTATGTTTTACAATGGAGTGTTCATTCATTCTAATATGAATAGCAAAGGCACAACCACCAACCAAATATTCCTAAGTAGCTTAAAAGTGATAAAACTGTAAGATTTTATCCTACCTAATTATCTTAGCCCAAAGTAAATTTTCCTTAAGGAAAAAAAGAACAAAACTGAACATAGTGGTAAGGCTTCATTTTCACTTCTGAAATTAACCATGTCAAAGTTATATTCCAATTTATAATTTATTTCATAGTCCATTATATTGAAACCAGTTGAATTATTACCTAAATGTTTTTTCCTCAACTTCATTGTATAATAACACTTCTACCAGAAAGTAGGTAAATAAAGCACAAAAGTTTATGAAAATTAGTAAAATTATATCTTTTTCTAGAAAATTATTGGAATATACATTTGAAATTAATTTCTTTAATGAAGGTCTTATTAAATTTTACATTATATTTATATTTATAAGGCTCCCAACATTTGTACAGAAAATTTAAAGACAGAAAAAAAGAATTATTTTTGCAAATTATTTGCCAAAGGGATAATTTTGAAGTAAAAAATGATCTTGAGAATTTTGAAACTTTTAAAACATGCCAGCATGTATACACCTTTTAATAGTAAAACTTCACCCACCTATAGATTTCAATGACACAGTTTTACTAATAGCAAAAAAGAGAAAGAACCTGTATGTACAAATCCATAGAAATCATTAAATTACAAGTTATGATGTAACATTTACATATATGTATTCATAAAATAATGTAAAGAGTTACAAAGTAAACACAAGAAACATGGACACACCAAATGCTGGCAAGGATACGAAGCAACAGAGACTTTCATTCACTGCTGGTGGGAATGCAAAATGGTATAGCAACTTTGGAAGACAGTTTCACTGGTTCTTATAAAACTAAACATAGTCTTACAATCAATTCCAGCAATTGTGCTCCTTAGCATTTACTGAAATAAATTGAAAATGTATATACACACAAAAGTCTGTTGTTTACAGCAGCTTTATTCATCACAGCCCAAACTTGGAACCAACCAAGTATTCAGTAAGTGAATGGAGAAATAAACTGTGGTACATCCAGACAACAGAATATTAGTCGGCACTAAAAAGACATGGAGGGAACTTAAATGCATATTACTAAATGAAAGAAGTCAATATGAAAAGGCTGCACACTATATGATTCCAACTATATGACATTATGCAAAAGACAAAGTGATAGGGACAGTAAAAAGATCAGTGGTTGCCAAGAGTTAAGGGGGAGGAAGGGATGAAGAGGCAGACCACAGGACTTTTAGGGCGCTAAAACTATTCTGTAAGCTATAATGGTGACTATGTGTTATTACACATTTGTCCAAACCCACAGAATGTACATCACCAACAGTGAATCCTAGTATAAACTACAGTCTTTGGGTAATAATGATGTGTCAATGCAGATTCATCACTGTAACAAATTACCACACTGGTAGAAGAATAGTGATAATCGAGGAGGCAGTGTATGCATGGGGTTTAAGTCATATGTGGGACATCTCTGTACCTTCTACTCAATTTTTGTTGAGCCTAAAAAATAAAATTTACTTGAAAAATAATTACAGTGAGTAAAGGAATTTCTTCTCTATGCTTTCCTATATGTTGCAAATTTTCTATAATGAAGGAAAAGTATTTTAAAAGTCATGAGTTAATATCTCCAACTCCATAGTTATTATAAATTATTATCTACATGTGTAACACTTTCCTCAGGCATAGATGAACAGTAATAGTTCAACAATAAGTTATATCAATATACTGTTAACCAAGAAAACATCCTTTTTCTAAATAGTAACGTAAATTACATATCCCAAGATAAATGAGTGGAAAATGCTTTAAAGCATTTTAATCTTTTCGCTCTGGCAAATAAGCAATGAAAATAACTTAATTGGAATTTCTTCCTGGCTATACCACTCTTTTTTTTAACTCCTCTTGTCAATTCTCTTTCCTAGTCTTTGCGCATGCCATCCACTCTGCTTCACATATGGCTTTCCTTTCCTACTCACTTTTTCTCTACTCCATGTTATACCTCTTTTAAATACTTCCCCTGTTCCTTCTTTACCGCTGGCTAAATCCCTATGCTATATCTAGCTATTTGGAGATGTCTTTAGTTGAACCTACTTCATCATTGTCATATTTTAAGTATCCATATTGATATGTATCATTAAGTGAGGCTAGTGCTTATAACCCATTTTCTACTTTCCCTAAATGAATTCTAGAAGATTTTTCTCATAGCAAATTCCAGCAGTTACAGCCTGTACTCCTTAAGGCATATGCAGAATAGGCAAGAAATGCTTTAGAAGAAAACACCTATGGACACAGGATCCAGAATTCTAATACTAAAGAAGGAAGTAGTCAGGTGTTGAACTCCAACTCAAAAAAAAAAAAAAATACAGGATAAAATTTTCTCTGATTTTCAGAGAATTTAAATGTATGGTAATCATTTAAAAAACATTATTTGAAGCTGTTTTTTAAGCTCCAAATATAATAATCAGAATCACAGGAGTTTTTCCACTAAAGAATTAAGCTATTTCCTAGCCTTCATTCAAAATATTAAGACATCAACGACATTGCTTTTTGAGACCACCTATTTGTCTCTTCCTTCATACAACTCTTAAGCATCCACTTTGCAAAAAGTACTGAGAAGCAATGAAACAGCATTAATTTAGGACCCACTAATACAGATTTTATGGCAAGATAATCAAGGGAATTATCTTTACCTCAAGAAAGAGTTTAACAAATTCTTTTTTTTTTTCTTTTCTTTTTTGGTGGTAATGGGGATTGAACCCAGGGCATTCTACCTCCGAACTATACCCCCAGTCCTATTTCTTATTCTTTATTTTGAAACAGGGTCTCACTAAGTTGTGAAGACCTCACTAAATAGCTGAGGCTGGCCGTGAACCTGGATCCTCTGGTCTCAGCCTCCCAAGTACTGGGATTACAAGCATGCACCACCATGCCCGGCTGAGTTTAACAAATTCTCATCATCTGTTAGAAACAAAAATTATTTTCAAACATCCTGAGAAACTTTACAAACAGACACTTATGTTAATCACCATCAACAGCAAGCATCTAGTACTGTTCTAGGTCTCAGACAAAATCCCAGTACTTTGGGAGGCAGAAACCAGAGGATCCAGGTTCACGGCCAGCCTCAGCTCTCTCTCTCTCTCTCTCTCCCTGTCTCTCTCCTCTCCTCTCCTCTCTCTCTCTCTCTCTCTCTCTCTCTCTCTCTCTCTCTCTCTCCTTAGTGAGGCCCTCCACAACTTCGTGAGACCCGGTTTCAAAATAAAGTATAAAAAAAAATAGGGCCGGGGGCGTAGCACAGAGGTAGAACGCTCCTGCGTTCAATCCCCGGTACCGCAAAAAAAAAAAAAAAGTAAAATAAAGATATAAATTTTGCCCTCAAGTAATTTTCAGACTTGTTGATGGAGCAAAATATATAACTGAAAATAAGATCAATAATACAACACAGTATTATAATGGGTATGCAGGCAATAAAAACATGAAGATTTCAGAACAGAAAGAGACTAGTGGCAAAGGGTTTTAACTGACAGGAAATAGCATTTAAGTTGTGCATTAAGAGAAATGGGATAGCAGGGAGAAAATAGGATTTTTTAAAAAGGGGTAATAGCATGAAATAATTTACTATATGTGACAATGTTAGTCATAATAAAATCCTCAGCTGGGTGTGGTTGTGAACACCTGTATTCCCAGTACTTGGGGCACTAAGACAGGAGGATCACAGGTTAGAGGCCAGCCTCAGCAACTTAGTGAGACCCTGTTTCAAAATTAAAAATAAAAGCCGGGCGTGGTGGCGCACGCTTGTAATCCCAGTACTTTGGGAGGCGGAGACCGGAGGATCCGGGTTCGCGGCCAGCCTCAG